>SJXO01003130.1:29687-64930 GCA_006408615.1 Connochaetes taurinus
CTCCACAGTCTGGACCACTCAGAGATGTTCACAGAGTTATACAGGGAAGAGGAGAGGGAGGAAGTAGACAGGGGTGGCCAGGAGGATAAAAGAGGGAAATGAAAAGGAGAGAGACAGATCCAGCCAGTAACCAGTTCCCTAAGTGTTCTCCACCATCTGGAACACACAGAGATTCACAGAGTTGGGTAGAGAAGAGAAGGGAGAGGGAGGAGGCAGAGACAACCTGGTGGAGAAAAAGGAGAGTCCAAAGGAGGAGAGAGTGGTCAAGCCAGTAATCTCACTCTCAGGTAAAATTGGGTACTGAAGATTGGGTTTTTAAATGTACAAAATTGACAACAAATACCAAAAAGCAAAGATTAAAAATCTAGAGTAGAGGTTGGATTTTCAAAAATACAATATTAAAGAAAAGAAGAAGAAGAAAAAAAAAAACCAAAGTCATGAGAATCATTAAAAAAACAACAACAGCCACAACAAATATATATATATATACGGCATTTGCTTTAAAAATAGGGTCCTTTTTCTTGAAAAGTAATAGTAGGTTATAAAAATTAAAATTAAAGGAGAAATAGAGGACTTAAAATTTTTTTAAGTTTAAAACAAAAGAAGAAAAAACAAACAACAACATCAACAAAAAAAAGAAAGAAAGAGAATGGCCGTAAAAATAGTAAAAATATTTCTGTGACTTTCTCTGGTGTTGTGGGTAGTGTGGGGTCACTTCCAAGGCGGTTCCCTCTGTTTAGCTGCTTCTGTTTGCTGGTCTCTTCAGTGTCTGAATTCTGCCCTGACACAATGGGGGTGGTGGTGGACACTTTTTTTTTTTTAAGGCTCACTTGTTCAGTCGCGCTGTGGGGAGGGGGGGATGCTGCAAACAAATAACACTGGCATGTGCTTGCAGTGTCTCAGCCACGCTGGGTCTGCCCCTGCACATGGCGCACACTGCTCAGGCTCTACGTTGCTCTGCCGGGAACCGTCTGAGGCCGGCCACAGGCTGCATGCACCTCCCCAGTCTAAGCTGCTCAGGCTCGGCTCTCAGGTAGCCCTCAGAGGTGCAGATTCGGTTGGTCCTGCGTTTTGTGCCCTTCCTAGGACCGAGTAGCTCAGGTGTTTGGCAAGCACAGTCACTGCGACTTATCACCTTTCCCTGCTGCTCAGTTTTCTTGGTGTACCGCTGGCGCCCCTTGTCAGGTGGATGGTGACTGTCCAGGACCCCAAGAAGTCTTAGCAAATAAGCCTGCTTGCAGTTTGGTAGGTAAAGTCTCTCTGGGGCTGCAATTGCCCCCTTCCAGCCCTTACGGCTCTGGCTGCCTGTCACCGGAGGGGGATGGTCTGCAGCCAGCTAGTTCTGTTCCGTCCTTTGTTCTGTGCATGGCCCTGGCAGTGTCTTACCTTAGAGCTTTCCGCGTGGTAGCTTTCCCCCAGACTGGTATGCTAGCCGAAGTTAGTTCGCTCTGGTTACACTCGCGGCGTTCCGGCCTGACTCCTAAAAAGCACTGCAGCCCGCGCCTCCCGCCCAGCCCCCACCTGCTAGTGGCGGACGCAGGCATCTGCGCTGCTTCTCCGCCGGGGGAGTCACTGTTGGGCTCGTAATCTGTGGGGTTTAATTATTCATTTTTCTTCCCCATTATGTTGCCCTGTGTGCTTCCAAGGCTCCCCACAGACTCGGCAGCGAGAGTGTTTCCTGGTGTTTGGAAACTTCTCTCTTTTTAAGACCCCCTTCCCGGGACAGGACTCCCTTCCCGGGACGGCGCTCCCTCCCTACCTCCTTTGTCTCTTTTTTCGGCTTTTATATTTTTCCTACCTGTTTTGGAAGACAATGATCTGCTTTTCTGGGTGCCTGATGTCCTCTGCCAGCATTCAGAAGTTGTTTTGTAGAATGTACTCGGCGCTGAAATGTTCTTTTGATGAATCTGCGGGGGAGAAAGCGGTCTCCCCGTCCTAGTCCTCCGCCATCTTCTTCTGACTCAAGGCTCTGGCTGCCGGAGGAACCTGATTTGAGCATGAAGGAATGCTGCCCCCTTGTGGCTGTTTTCCATAACAACACCTTTAAAACTGCAGCTCCGCTCAGCTCAGCTCACTTCAGTCCCAGTCCTGTCCCATGGACGGCAGCACGCCAGGCCTCCCCGTCCATCACCAACGCCCGGAGTTCACTCAGACTCATGTCCATTGAGTCGGTGATGCCATCCAGCCATCTCATCCTCTGTCGTCCCCTTCTCCTCCCACCTTCAATTATTCCCAGCATCAGCGTCTTTTCCAATGAGTGAGTTCTTGGCGTCAGGGGGCCAAAGTATTGGAGTTTCAGCTTCAGCATCAGTCTTTCCAATGAATATTAAGGGCTGATTTCCTTTAGGATGGACTGGTTTGATCTTGTTGGAATTGATGGGCACCTAATATTTGCAAGGCCTTTGGGGCTGTAAATGACACCTGCCCTCAAGCAATGTCCCTGGGTTAATTACCAGAAAATAATTCAAAACAGGGCTGACTTTTAAGAAGCCAGTTTCAAGAGGTAAATTGTATTCACAAGTAAAGTATTAGAACACATGCAAAAACACTCCACTAACTACTAAATGCAAATCAAAACTACAGTGAGAAATCACCTCCCACTTGTCACAATAACCATCGTTAAAAAGATCTCCAAATTCCTGAAGAGCATATCAGTGTGAGTGTGTCTTCATTTCCCCAAGTTGCTCCCATTTTAGTAAATGATACCAACTTCCACCTACTGACTAGGCCCTGGACCCCTGAAAAGCATATCAGTGTTAGTGTGTCTTCTCCCAACTCTCTGCCATGTTAGTATATGGTCAAAACTCCCGCTTACGAATCAGGGACTAAACCCCTGATCAAAATCTCAGTGTGAGAGTATCTTCTCCTGCACTGAGGGTGCAGGGTAGAGGGGATCCTCCTACATCTTGGTGAGGGGACATGTGGTGAAGCCACCATGGAAAACAGCACGAAGCTTCCTTAAAAATCTAAACACAGATCAACCATAGGATGAGGCAATCCCACTGCTGGGCTCAGACCTGGAGAAAACTAACATTTTAAATGACAGTGTATCTCTGTTTTTAGGGCAGCACTATTTATAATAGTGGAAACAAAGTGTCCATTGACAGAACAGTGAAGACCAGGAGGTGCATTGCACAATGGGATATTGTTCAGCCATGAAGCAGAACAAAAGCAGGCCGCCAGCAGCAGCATGGATGGCCCCAGAGATTATCACACCAAGTGAAGTAAGTCAGGGGTAGGAAGACAAATATTGTAAGACATCACTTACCCAAAGTTAGAAAACCAACTAGTCATTATAAAGAAAAACAGTTAGGTGGGAGGGATAATTAAGCCTGGTGCTCAGTCACTTCAGTCCTCTCTGATTCTGAAACCCCATGGACTGTAGCCCATAAGGCTTCTCTGTCCACAGGATTTCCCAGGCAAGAGTACTGGAGTGGGTACAATTTTCTTTTCCAGGGGTCTTCCTGACCCAGGGATTGAACCCCGGTTTCCGGCCTTGAAGGTGGATTCTTTACCATCTGAGCCATGTGAATGCTTCCGAACCTGACGCTCCCTCTCAGGGTCCAGCTCACAGGCCAATCCGTCCACTCAACATGCTGAAGAGCATCTCAGGGTCACTGTGTCCTCTTCTCCCCAAGTCTCTCCCACCTTTAGTAAATGGTACCAACCTCCACCTAGTGATCACTTTCCAAACTCTTGAACAGTGTCTGTGTGTTAGTGTGTCCTCTTCTCCCAAAGTCTCTTCTGTATTAGTAACTGGTACCAACCTCCACCTACTGATCGGGCCCAAAGGCCTGAGCAGCCTCTCAGCGTGAGTGTGCCTGCTTCTCCCCAAGCCTCTCCCACGGTAGTAAATGGCACCAGCTTCCAGGTACTGATCAGGCCCCGCACCCCTAAACAGCATCTCAGTGTGAATGTGTCCTCTTCTCCCCAAGTCTCACACATCTTAGTAAATGGTATGAACTTCCACCTTCTGATCAGGCCCCAAATCCCAAAAGAGCATCTGAATGTCAGTGTGTCTTATTTTCCCCAAGTTTCTCTCAATTTAGTAAACGGTACCAACTTCCACCTATTGACGAGGCCCTAACCCCGCAGAGCACCTTCTCCCCAGGCGCAGCCCCCATGAGGTGTGTCCCGGGTGCAGGGGCAGCTACCTGAGTCTAGCTGGGATCGTGGATTCCTTTTCCTTCGAACAAGCTGTGTGGCCAGTGGCACTTGAGTTGGCTCCACCCGTGAGTCAGGACACAGCATTCCCGTGTCCCGGGGGACCCCAAGTGGGGTGGAGAAAGGGCACAGCAGCTGGGGCTGAAGGTCCACGCCAGCCTCTGCAGGGAGGTCCTGCCAGTGTGGACAAGGCCCTGAGCCCTCCCCACAGGGAGGAGAGCTTGAGTGGATGCCCTCAAAGTGCTGCCTCCCCCGGGGGGCAGCATCAGATATCACCCCCCGGACAGGAGCAGCTGGACAGGCAGGGCCTCACGCTTGTGCTCTGCCGGCCACTGTAAATTCTGCTCCTTGTCACCCTGCTTCAACGCGGGCTGAGCCAAACTTTACATGCTGGGCCAAGTCTTTCAGTCTTGTCCGATTCTTTAAGACCCTCTGGACTGTAGCCCACCAGGCTCCTCTGCCCATGGGATTCTCCAGGCAAGAACACTGCAGTGGGTCGCCATGCCCTCTTCCAGGGGACCTTCCCCACCCAGGAACTGAGCCTGCATCTCTCACGCCTCCCGCATCGGCAGGCAGGTTCTTTATCACTAGTGCCCCCTGGGAGGCCCCGTTCCAAACTTTAGGACCATAAATAAATGGGACTGTTTTCTAATACACGCGTGTGCTTCTTTCACTGGCTCTGCTGCGTTGGGGTCGTAACCGGTATACCTCAACCCCAGTGACTTTGGGGGATGGGGCCCTGGGCAGCAGAAGCCCCCTGGGGTCCGCCTGGTCCACATCTTTGTCTCCTGCCCTGCGAGGGGGGAGGCATCAGAGGAGGTTCCCCACCACCTTCCACACACACATTGCCTGCCTGACAATACTGGGGTCCCCCCTGGAGCATAACGCCTCCCCACAACCCCCCACCAAGGGAAGCACTGCTGAGGCTCTGAGGAACTGTCCCTGAGGGGGGCCCCACCTGGGTGGAGGCGTGGAGGGCCCAGCCCGCGTGGGTCCCCAGACCCAGCAGCCCAGCCCTACGCTCACTCTCACCTTCCTGTTCCACCCCGCCCCCACCCCCCCGCCCCCCCCCCCCCCCCCCCCCCCCACCCTGCGCCCCCGCCAGGCCCCGCGCCTGGTGTCCAGTGGCTCCTGACCCTCCCCGCCCAGGGTCCTCTCCGCCTTCCCCTACTCTTGTCTCTTGATTGTCTTGGTGTGTCTCTGACTCTCTGTTTTTCTGTCTCTCTCTGTCTACCACGTCCCCTCCCTACCTCAGCGACCATCTGGAGAGTCTATGATCTCCTAAATGATGCTGAAGTCAGGGTGGAGGGAGCGTGCGCCTTCAAGTCACTGGATGATGATCTGATGCCCATCAGAGCTGGGAGCTGTAGGAAGGAAGAAATTTTTCCTTGCCCATCTTGGGCTGTCTTCTGGGGCTCTGTAACAAAGAACAGATTCACAAGAGAAAAGCACATAGATTTATTTCAGGTAAGCTTTTATGACACGCGAGCCCTCATAAGGAGATGAAGACCCCAGTGGCCTAAGTGTTTCTGGACTAAGCTGAGAGACGGGGCGACTGTGGAAAAGCAACTCAACATGCAAGGCAGTGACGTCAGCAAGGGGCTATCCTGACGCCCTCTCCGCTGATGAGACTGTCTCTCTCCTCCCAGTTCAGGGACAGTGGCTCACCTTCCTGCGTTCAGGAAGGGGATCCAAGCGCCCTTAGCTCAGAATACGCTTGCGTGTTCAGGGGCACACGTTCTGCCACCCTCCAGAGCGAGGAACCAGGCTCCAGGCTGTGGGAGCGTCAGGATCCCAGGGTCCCCACCTCACCTGCAGCCCCGCATACTGCATGGGTCCCGGGGCTGCAGGGGGTTCTGTGCAGGGAGGCCCCGCAGCTGGGGGCACATGGACCGGTGGGGGCACAGTCGAGTGTGGGATGGCAGGGGATGGCTCCCAGCCTGGGTCCTCACTGACAATGAAGTCAGGTTAGGGTTAGGCCCCTCAGGGGCCTTTATCTTCTTCTAAAATCAGGAGACAGTTGTTGGAGAGGCCAGCCTATGCTCATTGCCACGCCCCTGACTCGACGCGGGGCCAAGGGAGGGACTCGGGCCCAGGGGTCCAAGGAAAGGCTTGCTGCTGGTCCCTCCAGCTGTGGAGCCAGCCCAGGGCTGGGGCAGACCCACTCCCTGGAGGGGATGCGTGCCCCCAGGACAGGCCACACTGGGAGGGAACACTGGCGGCAATTCCGGGGGCCCACGCCCTCCCCCAGCCAAGCACCAGAGGAGCTCAGCTTTCCCCAGCTGAGCGCCTTCAAGACAGGCTGGCCGCAGCCAGATGCCTCCACAGCCAGGGCCAAATGGGCGCCCAAGACAAAAATAGCCATCAGATGACCAGAGCGTTGGCTCCCCACCCCGTCTAAGGCAAGCTGCTTGCAGCAGCTGCAGCTAAAAATAGGTGAGAAGGGGGCTGGTCTTCGGCAGAAGCACAGGGGGTTAGTCCCAGCGACCGCAGGTGGGCCATGCAGTCGCTGCGCTTCATCTCCGCAGTGGCCCTGGTGTCCCACCCCCCGGGGGCCCAGCAGAGCCTGGACGCCGTGGCCCACAATCTATACCCGCTGCTCTTCAAAGCCAGCTACCTGCTGGAGCAGTCCGCCGTGATCCGCCTTCTTCTCGAGCACTGGCCGCTGGAGGAGTTCCGGCTGGGCCCTCTGCTGGGTCCGAGCGCGGACCACGCAGGGGACCTGCGGGACCGGGCCTGCCGGGCCTGCCTGGAGGCCTGCGTGCACGGCCTGGCCGATCATGTGCTCCAGGGCGGGGGCCGCCGGCGGCTGCGGGTGGCTGACCTCACGGGCATCCGAGATGTGCAGGTGCAGAGGTGCCCCTGCGGGCGGGGGCTGGGCAGGTGGGGCCGGACGGAGCTGCTGGCCAGGACCTGCTGCGAGCTGCAGGAGCAGCCCTGCGCCACCCGGCGCCCCGTCGAGGTCCTGGCCGACGTCTTCGTCACCGCGGGCAACTTTGAGGCGGTGGCGCGCGCCCTGGGGCCGGCGGGCCCCGGCCCTCTGCGCGTGCGCTGCCTCTCGCTGCGGGCGGACAGCCTGGACCCGGGGCGGCTGCTGCACGTGCTGCGCCTGGCGGGGCCCAGCGAGCTGCGCCGGCTGGAGGTGGTGCACAACGTGCGTCTGCACGCGGGCCACGTGCAGCAGCTGCTGGCCCAGGGGGGCTTCCCACGGCTGGTCTCACTCACCCTGCCCGCCAAGGCCTTTGACGTGCCCCCCGCCAGCACCCCTCCCCCTGACAGCGAGGAGCCCCTGCTCGCCTCCATCGCCTGGGCGCTCAGCAGGATGACGCAGCTCACGGAGCTGCACGTGGCCTTCTCCACGCTGACCGGGAAGCTGCAGACACTGCTTGGGTGAGTCTGGGGTGACCGGAAGGAGGGGGCAGGGGTGGGGGGCATCTGCCCTCAGCCCCTCAGCCCAAGTCAGGGCAGCCCGGGGCTGTGTGCAGACCTGGTTACTTACGAGGCACAAGGCCCGGTCCCTGTGCATTTTGCCCAGCCCAGAGCAGCCAGAGAGGACCCGTGGGGAGGGAGGAAGCCCAGCTGGGACGGGCGTTGGGCGCCACCTGGGAGTCCCATGCCTCAAAGGAGACTCTCCGGGTGGTAAGGAAAAGACAAGAGTCCTGAGTAGCAAGCAGACAACATAGAAGTAACTCTATCACAGTGTATTAATTACCTTTTGGTGTAACAGATCACCCCAGTGCTGGGGCTTCGGCTCATTTCCATGGTTGTCAGTGAAAAAAACTGAAAAGTGCAAGTCGCTCGGTCGAGTCCGACTCTTTGCAACCCATGGACTCTATGGAATTCTCTAGGATTCCAGTCCATGGAATTCTCCAGGCCGGAATACTGGAGTGGGTAGCCTTTCCCTTCTCCAGGGGATCTTCCCAACCCAGGGATCAAACCCAGGTCTCCTGCATTGCAGGTGGATTCTTTACCAGCTGAGCCACAAGGGAAGCCCAAGAATACTGGTGTGGGTAGCCTATCCCTTCTCCAGGGGATCTTCCCAACCCAGGAATCAAACTGGGGTCTTCCGCATTGCAGGCGGATTCTTTACCATCTGAGCTACAGGAGACCTCAACTCCTCGGCTCATGGACCCCTCCACAAGCCCTCTGGCTCCTGTAACCTTCCCTGCCGAGTATGACGCTGATGCCGCTGCTCACGGTGTGCTGAGGGCACCACCGAGGATCGCCACCTTGGCGGCCACCAGCTGTGAATATACTTACAAAAATTATGGAAAATAACCTCTCGTTTCTTGAGCCAATGACTGTGAGGATGTCTTCTCTGGTTTAGGGAGCCCTTGGCTTACCAGAATTCTTCCTTTAGGCAGCGGCTGGCCAGGGCCTGCACGGCCTCTATTCCCGGGGCACCTGGGCTCCCCGCCCCATCCCCCACCCCGGCTCCTCAACCAGGTAGTTGCCCAGCTCAGGAAAGGCGGGCCCTGAACCCACACACACACACTGCCGTGTGGCAGCACCCTGGGACCCTCGGGACAGTCCTGCATTTGTGGTGCCTGGGGAAGCGTGTTCACAACCAGACGACCCGGCACAAGCCCACAGGGCCATCTCGTTGGCCCCGCCCTGACCTCCCCTGTCTCCCCTGACCCTCTGCTCTGCACGCTCGCTGAGAGCCCATCCAAAGCCCCAGAAGGTCCAGGTGCGCGGTGTGTCAGGCCCAAGTGGGAGGGAGTGGACAGCGTGTGGGCAGGGCAGGTCGGTTTCCAAGGTGACCTTTGAGCAGAAACCTGGCCCCTGAGTGAGTGGAGGGCTAGGGGAGAGTGAGCCGGTGGGAACGCTGAAGGTGAAAGGCCTGAGCTGGGGCTGAAGCCGGCTCTGGGAGACACAGAGGGTGCAGCCTGGGCTGGGGGCTGAAGGACAGGTGAGGAAGGGAGCTGGGGGAGGGACGGGGGGGTGGGCAAGAGCCAGCTCAAGCCCTGGAAGCTCTGAGACGACTTGGGGCGATCAGCCCCACAGGACAAGGGCTGGCCTGGCTCCCTGGGCTCACACAGCAGACCCAGGTGGCGAGACGGGAAGACCAGCAGACAGGGCAGGCCTCCCACGGCCCCCAAGTTGGTGACTCCCCGGGAAGACGCACTGCTGAGATGCATCACAGCAGGCGGCTATGGGGACGGGCACGCACCTGTCCGCCTCCCTCCCACTTAGGCCTGACACACGGCACACCTGTGCCTTCTGGGGCTTTGGACAGGCTCTCAGCGACCAGCTAACTGAAGCCTGAGTGTGCAGAGCTTCAGGAAAACAGGTGATGTCAGGGCGGAGCCAACAAGACGGCCCTATGGGCTTGTGCCGGGTCGTCTGGTTGTGAGTGCACTTCCCCAGGCACCACAAATGCAGGGCTGTCCCGAGGGTCCCCGGGCGCCGCCACACAGCAGTCGTGTCTGTGTGTGGGCTCAGGGCCCGCCTTTCCGGGCACATGGGAGCACACTGGAGACCCAGGCCCAGGGGTTTCATCTGGGGCTTGTTGGGAGGGCACCTCGGCCTGGCATGCACGGAGATTTCAGATCCCAGAAGGAGGCCTGTGTCAGCAGGCACCACATTGCTTGTGTGGATAGCTCAGGCCAGGGGCCCCTTTTTGGGTGAAGGGGGGGTGCCTTTCCCAAATCCAAGCTCCCAGACACACGTTGGCAGTCAGGCCTGCCCTTTGACCCTTTTCCAGACAGGAGGCCCCCTAAGGGTTGGGGAAAGGCAGCCGGGGAGAGGGCTCCTTATGGATGGATGTGGGCATGAGAGAGATGGCGGTGGAAACACTCCACACAGCTCAGGGCCTGAACCACGGCCCGCAGAGCCGCGGTGGGTGGACGGCAGGCACGCTGCTGTGTCGGCAGCTGGAAGACCACAGGCGCTCCAGGCCCAGGGTACAGATACAGGGTGAGGTGGGAGAGGAGCCCCAGCGGGCAGGTGGAGAGTGGACCCCCACATCCTGGCACTGGGTGCTCAGCCCAGTGACCCCAGACCCAGGCCAGGGATCCCCAGGGCAGGTGTGGGTCTGTGAGAGCCGCTGAGCGGGGCAAGGACTCCTACTCAGAGCACAGGAGGGTCTTCAGTTCCCTGGCAAGCTAAGAATGGCCCCTCCCCGACCTAAAAACCTGTGCGCTCCAGCCCTTCATTCGGAGCCAAGCCAGGGTTTCGTTTCCTGCCAATTCACAGGCACTTCACGGCCCCACAACAAGCTTGTGAACACACAGAGCCCTGTTGACAGAAGACACTGACCACTTTGGTGGCTGAGGACAAAGGCCAGGCCTGTCTTCAGGTTAACTCGAGCCTCTACTGCAGGAGGCTACACACTGTCTGGTGACTCAGCCCTTCCGTTGCACCTGGGCAGCCGCAGACAGGAGGTACAGGAAGGTCTTGCCGTGTTCAGATTATACTTGATTTACGGGCACTGAAACTTGAATTTCATATCATTTTCACATGTTGCAAAATAGTCTCATTTTGATTTAGTCAACTGCTTAAAAATGAAAAACAGTCCTGCTCTGAGGCTGAGTGGAGTCCCGGGTAGGTGGGTGCGGCTCTGAGCCGCAGTCTGCTGTGCCTGAAACAGGATTCACCCCAAGGCTCCAGAGCACCCCGGGGCCTGCTCTCAGCCGCTATTTCCCACCTTGCCCGCAGCCCCCTCCGGACGCCGCTGAGAGTGCTGGACGTGGGCAACTGCGCCCTGAACCACGAAGACATGACCTTCTTGGCGAACTGCATCCACGCGGCCCACCTGGAGGTGCTGGACCTCAGCGGGCACTGTCTGGTGGACCTGTTCCCGGCCACCTTCCACCGGCTGCTGGGCCAGGCAGCCCCCACGCTGAGGGCCCTGACCCTGGAGGAGTGCGGCCTCGAGGACCGGCACGTGGGCGCGCTGAGCCTGGCGCTGGGCACCTGCCGCCGGCTGCGGGAGCTGCGCTTCCTGGGGAACCCGCTGTCGGGCCGCGCGCTCCGGCGCCTCTTCAGCGCGCTCTGCGAGCTCCCCCGGCTGCGGTGCGTGGAGTTCCCAGTGCCCCGGGACTGCTACCCCGAGGGCAGCGCCTATCCCCAGGACGAGCTGGCCATGTCCAAGTTCGACCAGCAGAAATACGACGCCATCGCGGCCGAGCTGCGCGCGGTGCTGCTGCGCGCCGGCCGGGACGACATCCAGGTCTCCACGCCCCTCTTCGGGGGTTTCGACCCAGACATTCAGGAAACCAGCAATGAACTCGGAGCTTTCTTGCTGCAAGCTTTCAAAACCGCTCTAGAAAACTTCTCCAGAGTGCTGAAACAGATGGAGTAGACCCTGCACGTCCGAGGCGGGTGCGTCCGCAGCTCGGCCTCCAGGGTCCCCGCCCCGGGTGTGCCCCCGCCCACCAACTGGGCTCCTCCTGGTGAAAACACCAGGCGCTGCCGGACTCCGCCCTCTCCCTGGGAGCAAAGACAGAACGGGGGTCTTACTGAGCCCCATGCTCAGGGTTGCGGGGGAGCAGGCCGGATGCCCAACAGTGGGAGCTGAGGAGCAGCCCAGGCAGTAGGGGGTCGAGTGAACTGCAGGGGCAGGACCGGCGCTCGGGTGCTGGGAGGACAGGCCAGTGTGAGCGCGGGAGGACAGAGGACACCTCTCTGGACACATGGATGAAAGCGACCGGCCGGGGGGAGTGAAAGCGAGGGGCGCACCGGACCCCGGGCTGCAGGGTACAGGTGTCTGCTGCGCTGCCCTGTATGAATATTTAAACTCCTGTCCAACGAGGACATTGGCTTTACTGGTTAATGGCTCTTCCTGCCCTCCGGCCTGCAAGTGGCAGGCGAGGGCTCCGCTGGTGCCAGGCTGAGCCCAGAGCAGTGGGTGGCCTCTGGCTCTGACACCTCCACCGACCCTGGGCTCCGGGTGCGCCTTCTGGCAGCCGGGTCCTGGAGCTTCTGGAGTGGTTAATTCCAGTGTTTGGACTTGGTTTCTACGAAGATCAGATTTGTGCAGAGTGCTGCATATTAAGGTCATTAAATATTAATGCGAATAAACCAGAAGTGTGGCTTATTCAGATATGGTATTCTTTTTTAATCTAGTGGATGAAAAAAAGGTCTTGCATTAATTTCTTTTTCCTAGATGTTCATGAAACTGGGCGTGTTCATATGCTTGGTGGCCATTTGTATTCCTTTGTTAAAATGATTTATTTAAAAACAAAAAGTTCACCCACTTCTCCCCTTCCCCCACAGGACCCTTGCCTCTTCTAATCTCTTTAACTTATATGCAGAGTACATCATGTGGAATGCCAGGCTGGATGAATAACAAGCTGGAATCAAGACTGCTGGAAGAACTATCACCAACCTCAGATATGCAGATGATACCACTCTAATGGCAAAAAGCAAAGAGAAAGAGCCTCTTGATGGGAGTGAAAGAGGAGAGTGGAAAAAGCTGGCTTAAAACTCAACATTCAAAAAACCAAGATCATAGCATCTAGTCCCATCACTTCATGGCAAAGAAGGGAAAAGTGGAAGCAGTGACAGATTTCATCTTCTTGGGCTCCAGATTCACTGCAGTCTGTTACTGCAGCCATGAAATTAAAAGATGCTTACTCCTCTGAAGGAAAGTTATGACCATCCTAGACAGCATATTAAAAAGCAGAGACATTACTTTGCCAACAAAGGTCCATGTAGTCAAAGCTATGGTTTTTCCAGTGGTCATGTATGGATATGAGTTGGACCATAAAGAAAGCTGAGCGCTGAATTGATGCTTTTGAACTGTGGTGTTGGAGAAGACTCTTGAGAGTTCCTTGGACTGCCAGGAAATCCAACCAGTCCATCCTAAAGATCAGTCCTGGGTGTTCATTGGAAGGACTGATGCTGAGGCTTAAGCTCCAATACTTTAACCACCTGATGGGAAGACTTGACTCATTGGGAAAAACGTTGACGCTGGGAAAGATCAAAGCAGGAGAAAGGGACGACAGAGGATGAGATGGTTGGATGGCATCACTGACTAGATGGACATGAGTTTGAGCAAGCTCTGGGAGTTGGTGAAGGACTGGGAAGCCTGGTGTGGTACAGCCCATGGTGTCACGAAGAGTTGGACATGACTTAACAACTGAACAAAACCAAATATATATAGTATTCCACAGGGCTTCCCAGGTGGCTCAGTGGTAAAGAATCTGCCTCCCAATGCAGGAGCCACAGGAAACGTGGGTTTGATCCCTGGGTCAGGAAGAGCCCCTGGGTCTTTGGGAAAGCAGTGACGCAGAGTGGGCTGGAGCGACAACGTGGCGGCTTCTCCTCCCTGCGCTCGTCAGCTCTGCCCTTTGCTCACCCCTGCACGTCTCCTCACATGTTGTGCTGGTCAAGTCTCACCGGCACCTATTTCAGCCACGTAGACTTTGTTATTGCAAGACTCTTGGGAGGCACAGGGCAAAATTTTGAAACGATTTTGTTCTAATTCTGAAGAGTAGAGTAGCTTCTGCTGTTTGTGTCTCTGGAAGTTTTTCAATGAGACCTGGCCTCTGGGTGGTCAGCAGGTATGACCGGGCACGAGGCTGAGCCCAGCAGCTGTTGGAGAGAAGAGCCCGGGCAGACTGTGGAGACACAGGGCCTGAGATCTACGGCAGGAGTGGGCACACAGGGGTCTGCTGGTGGAGAGCACTCCCAACTGCCCCCACCCCACCCTGAGGAATAGCCCACTTTTGTGAAACTGAAGAGCCTGGGAGGCTCGTCTGGAGCACTTCAGAGGCGCACAGGTAGGCCGAGTGGGACCTACACCTCCCACGCAGCCCAGGGCATTGAACTCACTCGTCGCTGTGGTCTCGCTCAGCCCCGACACTGCACACGCCGCTTGCAGCCTGGTGGGTTTTCCCTGCACCTGCCCAGCCCGACTGGTGGGCCTGAGGATGCCCCGTGATGCTGGCGGTGAATGTGACCGTAGGTGCCCACCAGGGCCAGGACCACCCTTGTGCTTCTCGTGCGGCAGACAGCAGAGCTTCCACACGAGGGCAAACAACACGCCACAGGGGGAGAGGACAGAGTGCCAAGGGTCAAGAGACCAGCAACGTGCCACATGGCGGCTCAACTGGGCTGCTGCTGAGGAGCCTGAGGTGCTGTCATCTGCCTAAACCCACCCAGTCTCACCAGGGGCCAGACAGCTGAATGGAATGGGGAGGCGATGCGGACCCTGCCAGACCCTATGGGAGCACAGCCTAGATGCGTGGGGAGCCCATCTTTACCTCCCCTTGGCTCCCTGCTGACCATCCTGGCAAGAAGGGGATGCAGCTTCAGGGGCTTCAATGCACCTGTCCCACCTTAACAATTCTTGTTCCAGACAGTTCTTGCCAATTGTATACTCAGAACTGGGGAGACACCCACAGACCCAGCAGACTCATACGGTGACCGTGCCCAAAGACCCAGAGACTTCAGCCTGCAGCTCTCTCCTCAGTTGCCCCCTACTAGACCCAGGAAGCCCCTCCCCTCCCTGCCGGCAGCCCTGTGGTCTGTGCAGGTCCTTGCTTTGCTGGAGGGCCTGCAGGGCACGTGCCTCCTTCACAGCTGCCATACCCAGCTGCTCCTACTCCACTCAGAAGCCATAGCCTCACACAACCCCGCAGCCCCCAAACTTGGCCGCTGTTTTTACCCTGGGGCCAGAAGCGGGAGAGCTGGTTTGCCAGCAGAGAAGATAAAATGAGATCTGAGGCCAAAAGGTGGTTTCTCCAAGGTTCGAGATGTCGTTCACGAGCCATTTCTGGCTCTTCTCTGCGGTCTGACCACCACGCCCCACCCCTGCCCTGAGGCCCCATGAGGTGGCCTTAGTCAAGCGCCCGGCTAAGCCAGCAGGCCCAGAGCTCTGTTCAGAGCACAGCTGCTCTCGGGGTTCCTCAGGTGGAGGCAAGCACCCCTCACATCAGCCCACAAACCCGCCAGTCCCTCAAAACCGACCTGGTCTCACTCGGGGCAGTGCAGTTCTGAAACCCAGCTGCCTGGGTCTGAACTGGACCTGCGACCACCGGCGTGACCCTGGACATGATGGCTGCAGAGAAGGGCTCACTGCAGGCCTGGGAGGCTGCTGACAGGCTGGCCCTCGGCTGGCGCCTGGGACCCGGGCTGGGGAGGCTCCTGCCAACATCAAGTGGTAGGAGCGGCCCCTGGCACCCACACCTGCTTTCCTCTGGGAGTCAGGAATTTGGGTCTGTGCCAGGCAGACTGCCTGTGTGACTGGCCCTCCACAGAAACCCGGGACACTGTCTCTGAGGTGCGTCCACATGGCCGTGTGGCCCTCGGCAAGAGGAGGGGATTGTGGCTGGAAGCTGTGTGGTCTCCCCCTTTGCCAGGTGTGTACCCCTCTGCTGGCCTTGTCCTCCTTCTATGTGATGAGCCTCAAGTATGAGAACAGCCACGCATTGAGTCCTCAGACCTCCCAGCAAGTCATCAAGTCTGGGGTGGTCTCAGGAGCCCCTGCCCCAAGGACAGGAAGCGTGCTCACTGCACAAGATGGGTCAGGATGACTCAAGTGATGTCGTAACACACACAAAGGCCAATTCACGTTAGCTCTGTGGGAAGTGGACCTAAGTTTCTAGTAAAAAATGGAGATAATCTATTTTAAAAAGCCTTGTAAGGAGTAAGGAATTACACACAGAAAAAGTGGTATTGTTGCTTTCAAATCACAAGTGTTTTAAACATAGGCCACTGCTAATATTTAGATTAGTGAAAAAGTAACTGTGGTTTCAGATCATAACTTTAAATCATTATAACTATGCTTAAACACATTTTTATTAATCAAAACAGGAATCATTACAACCAACACATTTTTGCCAATGAGAAATTTATTCATTCCTGTAGCATTAAAAATCCATGCCTTGGGATTCGATGAACTCTTGGAAAGTATTTTATGCATCCTGCTGGTTGTGGAAGCATTCTCCCTGCAAAGTTCTTGAGATGCTTGAAGAAGTGGTAGTCTCTGGCAAGAGTTCAGATGAATATGGTGGATGGGGCTAAACTCTGTAGCCCAATTTGTTCAACTGTTGAAGCACTGGCTGTGCAATGTGTGGTTGGGCATTGTCATGTGGAAGAACTCGGCCCATTCTGTTGACCAATGCCAGCTATAGGCACTGCAGATTTTGGTGCATCTTGTCAACCTGCCGAGCATACTTCTCAGATGTAGTCGTTTCACTAGGATTCATAAGGCTGTAGTGGGTTAGACAGTCAGGAGACCACCAAAAGCGACCAGACCCTTTTTTTGTTTGACCATGACCTTTCTATGGTGAAGGTTTGGCTTTCGGAAGGGCTTTGAAGCTTCTTCTCGTCACTAGCCACTGATCTGGTCATTGCCAGCTGTCATATGAAATTCATTTCCTGTCACATCATAATCCGATTGAGAAATGCTTTGTCATCGTTGCATAAGAGAAGACTACACCTCAAAACGTGATTTTATTTGCAGTCAGCTCATGAGGCACCCCCATTATGGAGCTTTATTACCTATCAAATCTGCTTCAAATGCTGAACAACTGTAGAACGGTTGAAACTGAGTGCTTTGGCAACATCTCATGTGGCTCTAAGAGGACCAGCTCCGATGCTGGCTTGCAGTTGGGCACCGTCAACTTCTGATGGCCAGTTACCGCGCTCCTCACTGCCAAGGCTCTCGTCTCCTTTACAGAACTTCCTGAACAGCTACTGCATTGTACGTTTGTTAGCAGTTCCTGGGTCAAATGCGTCATTGATGTCGCCAGTTGTCTCTGCTGATTTATGACTTATTTTGAACTCAAGTAAGAAAATCGCTCAAATCTGCTTTTTGTCTAACATCATTTCCCTAGTCTAAAATAAACAGCAAGAAATAAATCATTAACAAAAAAACATAAAGTGAGAAATGTGCATTAAAACTATGTAAAACATAACCTCGGGCTTCCCTGGTGGGTCAGACAGTAAAGAATCTGCCTGCAAAGCAGGAGATGTGGGTTCAATCCCTGGGTCAGGAGGATCCCCTGGGGAAGAGAATGGCAACCCACTCCAGTAATCCTCCTGGATAATCCCATGGACAGAGGAGCCTGGTGGGCTATAGCCTATGGGATCACAAAGAGTCAAGCACAACTGAGTGACTAACACTTGCACTTTCAAAACAACTTCATTTATTTAAGAATGTATTTCAATATCAAATGGCAAAATTCAACAATGCAAAACTGCAATTACCTCTGCACCAACCTAAATAAATAGTATCTGCTTACTGAATACAGACACGGCAAACTCCAAACACCCACAAGGGTTATCAAGTGGAAAGCAGAAACACTCTGATGGGAGAGCTTCAGACCACAAACACTTGCTGGCGTCACCACCATCTGTTCCCATCTATGAGGCAGTCCTCACTGCTACCTGACAACTTCTAACTGTAGTTTTAGGAGAGAGAAAACTAATTAGAGGAGAAAACAGAACTTATTTAGGGAGTGACAAAATGACTTATAGGATGAATGCTGTATTTGACATTCTTAAAAACAATTTTACTCTAAAGCTGTGAGGTTATCCTGTTCTGCTTAATAAAATATTGATCTGCTTCTGAGACTGCGTCCTCAGCTGCTGCAGGGGACAGAGGCTGGCCGTCCTGCTCGGAGGGTGACGGGCGTGGCCACTGCTGAGAGGCTGCGGTGCACATGCAGGGTCACAGCAAGGGAGCGCTGGCAGGGGGAGCAGCGTACGTCAGAAAACCCGAAACGCAAAACTCTGACCCGGAGCAGTTCATTCCTGTCTTACTTTTCCAGTATGGCTTTCTCTACCTGCTTAAACTTCTTCAGTTCAATGATTAGTTCCCAGTATCTGAGATACAGCCACATGAGCCTCCCGTTTTGGCGCTTGTTGGTGTTCCAGATGTCCCCACAGTGCGTATCGTGCTTAAATATGTCAGTGAGGCCAGCTGCCATCTCGAGGTCTGCAGCCACCGGGTCGGTGGACGCGCGGACCAGCAAGCTCTTCTCGAGCTCGAGCCGCCTGCGGCGCGGGAGCACCAGGCTGCAGTAGAGGCTCTGTCTCTCGGTGAGCGCGGCCTCGAACTCGCTCAGCAGGAGCCTGGCCCTGCGCTGCCAGTCCTCCTCCTGGCCCAGGCAGCGCAGATACGCACTCTGCAAGGGCTGCCTCCTCTCCTGAAGGACCTGAGCCCGCTCCTGTTCCAGAAGTTTCTTCTCTTCCACCAACTTGCGCCCCTGAGAGATGAGGGCTTCTCGGTAACTAGTTGTTCTGTTCTGCTCCTTTTCAAGCTCCAGGGACAAGTGTGCCACGGCCCGCCGGCTTTCTGCGATTGTGGCGTGGTACCTGGCTTCAAGGTCCCGCTGGAAGGCGGCTGTGCTCTGACGGTACGCTTCTCTCTCCTTTTCTATTTCTCTTCTCGACTCCCTAGACCAAATCCAGCCTGACACAAATAATTTGGGGGAGGAAAACACACATAATGAACACCAGAGCTCAAGTTATCATCTCTATTTACAGGAAACATACAGCAGCTATAGAACATTCCAATAAATTCTTAAGTCCTGAGACAAACAAAATGATAATAGTTTGTATGAAGCTATGCGGGCTTCCCAGGTGGCTCCAATGGTAAAGAATCCACCTGCCAATGCAGGAGACGCTTGTTTGATCTCTGGGTCGGGAAGATCCCCTGAAGGAGAAAATGGCAACCCACTCCAGTATTCTTGCTGGGATAATCCCACGGACAGAGAAGCCTGGTGGCCTACAGTCCATGAGTCACAAAGAGTCAGACAAGACTGAAGCAGCTCAGCACGCATACAACATGCAGAGTGCTTCCAACCAGGTAAGGGCTCTCCAGAGAGAAGTCCAGCAAGACTGCAGAGACCCCTTCCAGCCTCGTAACGTCTGAGGGCTGAGAAAACCTACCTCCAGCACAGCACCTCGTGCCTATACTCTGGGCACAGGGGCCCCACAGACCATTGGCAAGGTTTAAAAATGACTATGGGCAAGTCTGGTGGCTCAGAGGTTAAAGCATCTGTCTGCAATGCGGGAGACCTGGGTTCGATCCCTGGGTCGGGAAGATTCCCCTGGAGAAGGAAATGGCACCCCACTCCAGAATTCTTGTCTAGAGAATCCCATGGACGGAGGAGCCTGGGGGGCTACAGTCCATGGGGTCACAGAGAGCCGGACACGACTGAGCGCCTTCACTCGCTCACTCACTCACTCACGGTCAAGTATGCTTCACAGTGCTGGCCAGGTTAGTACAGAACAGAAAGAAGTTCAAAGTGGGTTCAAAGCTGTGCCTGGTCATCACTAGTAAACAGGCAAGGCCCAAGATGGCTGCTTATATCCTGCTAGGGGGTCATACAAATAAGAAGTCAGAATTTCAGCCTCGAGACACAGCTCCACCATAACCTCACAGATACGAGACATAAGGTGTGGGCAGCTGGGGTGGGTAATACACTGCTCTGCTCCACAAACTGACAAGCCCAAGTGAGAAACAGAGCTGATGACTACAAAGCCTGCGGCCAGCTGGAGCCTGGTTCTGGGCGCTGTCTCCAGACCTTCTCCAGCCTGTGAGCGAGAGTTTTGGTCTTTTCTGATAACAGGACAAAAGACAGTGTGATGCTTTCACTGGTATAGGATGTGCTCCATGTCATGAATTGCTGCTTTTGTTATTGAGCCACTCAGTCGTGTCCAACACTTTGTGACCCCATGGACTGAAGCACACCAGGCTTCCCTGTCCTTTACCATCTCTGGAGTTTGCTCAAACTCACATCCATTGACTCAATGATGCCATTCAACCATCTCGTCCTCTGTCATCCCCTTCTCCTCCTACCTTCTATCTTTCCCACCATCAGGGTCTTTTCCAATGAGTCAGTTCTTCCCATCAGGTGGCCAAACGACTGGAGCTTCAGCTTCAGCATCAGTCCTTCCAATAAATATTCAGGACTGATCTCCTTTAGGATGGACTGGTTGGATCTCCTTGCAGTCCAAGGGACTCTCAAGAGTCTTCTCCAACACCACAGTTCAAAAGCATCAATTCTTCGGTGCTCAGTTTTCTTTATAGTCCAACTCTCACATCCATACATGGCTACTAGAAAAACCATAGCTTTGACTGGATGGACTTTTGTTGGCAAAGTAATGTCTCTGTTTTTTAATATGCCGTCTAGGTTAGTCATAGCTTTTCTTCCAAGAAGCGGCTTTTTATTTCATGACTGCAGTCACTGTCTGCAGTGATTTTGGAGCCCCCAAAATAAAGTCTCTCACTGTTTCCATACTTTCTCCATCATTTTGCAATGAAGTGATAGGACTGGATGCCATGATCTTAGTTTTCTGAATGTTGAGTTTTCAGCCAGCTTTTCCACTCTCCTCTTTCACTTTCATCAAGGGGCTCTTTAGGTCTTCTTTGCTTTCTGCCATAAGGGTGGTGTCATCTGCATATTTGAGGTTATTGATATTTCTCCTGGCAACCTGATTCCAGCTTATGCTTCATCCAGCCAGGCATTTCCCATGACGTACTCCGCATATAAGTTAAGTAAGCAGGGTGACATTATACAGCCTTGACATACTCCTTTCCCAACTTGGAACCAGTCTGTTGTTTCATGTCTGGTTCTAACTGTTGCTTCTGACCTGCATACAGATTTCTAACTGTTGCTTTCTGACCTGCATACAGATTTCTCAGAAGACAGGTCAGGCGGTCTGGTAGTCCCATTTCTTGAAAAATTTTCCAGTTTGTTGTGATCCACACAGTCAAAGGCTTTGGCATAATCAATAAAGCAGAAGTAGATGTTTTTCTGGAACTCTTCCTTTTTCAATGATCCAGCAGACGTTGGCAATTTGATCTCTGGTTCCTATGCCTTTTCCAAATCCAGCTTGAACATCTGGAAGTTCACGGTTCACATATAGTTGAAGCCTGGCTTGGAGAATTTTGAGCATCACTTTGCTAGTGTGTGAGATGAGTGCAACTCTGTGCTAGTTTGTTAAACAGTCTTTGCGACTGGAATGAAAACTGACCTCTTCCATCATTGGAAGGACTGATGCTGAAGCTGAAGCTCCAATCCTCTGGCCACCTGATGCGAAGAACTGACTCAACGGTAAAGACTTTGATGCTGGGAAAGATCGAAGGCAGGAGAAGAAGGAAGCAACAGAGGACGAGATGATTGAATGGCATCACCAACTCAGTGGACATGAGTTTGAAGAAATACTGGGAGATAGTGAAGGACAGGGAAGCCTGGTGTGCTGCAGTCCATGGGGTTGTAGAGAGCTGGACACGACCGAGCGACTAAACCACCACCATAAAACTGATGGGCTCTACACTACAGCACCTGACTCTGAGCCACAGTTAGCTTCGTCTTATTTCTGCTAAGCAACTAAACAACAACAAACTGACTCAGGGCTGAAAATCTGAAATAAGAGCTACGAGGCCTCTGTGTCTGCATGTTGTAGACATGTGGTATTACCAAAATTAATTTATAAAAGAGTTGTGCTTAATTGACTTAATTGTTTATACTGGAAAAGGAAATGGCAACCCACCCCAGTATTCTTGCCTGGTGAATTCCACGGACAGAGGAGCTGGGCAGGTTACAGTTCACGGGGTTGCAAAGAGTCGGACACAACTGAGCAATTAAGCACAAGTGCTTATATAAGTACTCAGGAGTATAAAACTGGCCCAAAAGAATTTTGGGTTCATGTGATCTAGGAAATATTCAACACAATTAATATCTGGTATTGAAGGTGACTTGTTTCTAGGTTTGACTAATACAGACATGTCTTTAGAATCATTACTGTTAAGTACAGTATTTCTGTTATACCTAGGTTTATTAAAGGTCAAATAAGATCTTATTATATGTCACAAATCTGTCATCAATAAAAATAGCCTGAAGTGGAAAAGGAAAACAAAAAACTTGAAAGTAGGATGTATGTTTTCAGTAAAAGAAGGCGTAAAGAATGAGAAAAAAATACTGGAGAAGAAAGTTCTATGTGATCAAGATTTTCTAAGACTAGATTAAATTTACTTGGGTAAATGGCTTTTGTTAGGAGTAAAAGAAAGTGAAAATCAAGTCGCTTAGTCGTGTCCGACTCTTTGCAACCCCGTGGACTATAGCCAACCAGGCTCCTCCGTCCATGGGATTCTCCAGGCAAGAATACTGGAGTGGGTTGCCATTTCCGTCTGCCGCATTGCAGGCAGATGCTTTAACCTCTGAGCCACCAGGGAAGCAGGCTGGGCCAAGACTGGATTTGGCTTCTTCGAAGTTTTCTTGAAATGCTGCTTTTAATAATAGATAGTATGAGTTTTCTAGTAGCAGAAAGTGAAGAGGAACTAAAGAGGCTCTTGATGTGGGTGAAAGAGGAAGGTAAAAAAGCTAGCTTAAAACTCAACGTTCAAAAAACTAAGATCATGGCATCTGGTCCCATCACTTTATGGCAAATAGATGGAGAAAAAGGGGACACAGTGACAAATTTTTTCTTGGGCTCCAAAATCACTGTAGATGGGGACTGTAGCCATGAAATTAAAAGACACTTGCTCCTTGGAAGGAAAGCTATGACAAACCTAGACGGCATATTAAAAAGCAGAGATGTCACTTGGTCAACAAAATGTTCATATAGCCAAAGCTACAGTTTTTTCAGTAGTCACTTAGGAAAGTGGGAGTTGGGCCATTAAGAAGGCTGAGCACTTAAGAACTGATGCTTTTGAACTGTGGTGTTGGAGAAGGCTCCTGAGAGTCCCTTGGACTGCAAGGAGATCAAACCAGTCAATCCTAAAGGAAATCAATCCTGAATATGCATTGGAAGAACTGATGCTGAAGCTCCAATATTCTGGCCACCTGACATGAAGAGCCAACTCAGTGGAAAAGACCCTGATGCTGGGAAAGACTGAGGGCAGGAAGAGAAAGGGACTACAGAGGATGAGATGGTTGGATGGCACCACCAACTCAATGGACCTAAGTTTGAGCAAGCTCCAGAAGATGGTGAAGGACAGGAAAGCCTGGCACGTTACAGTTCATGGGATCACAAAGAGTCAGACACAACTTAGCAACTGAACAACATATCTAAAAAGGCACTAAATCCCTTCATGGTGACATAAGCTCCTGTAACTAGCAGAAAACCTTTTGTAAAATGAGTGCTTGATTGCACTCAACTTCCCCTTCACCAAAATCTTGTATGTTGACCTTCACCCACTTCCTCTCTGGAGCTCTGTCTCAGAGCTATCTGAGGTGCTGCCTTCCAGGCTGCAGTCCTTATTTTTCCCCGAATAAAACTTAACTCTCAGCTCTCACCTCGTGCATCTCTTTTCTTAGTCAACAATTCTTCTGTCATTTACAGACAGTTATTTTTGTAGTCTGATATAATAAAAAGTGCTTCATCATCAAGAAGAGTCACAGGAAGGCTGTGGAAGCTGTGTAACGGCTCCACATCAAGCTGACAGCTATGTGAGGATTCCAGCCCAAACCGACGGCAAACAAGAAGCCATCCTGCCCCTGGGGCCCTAGACCAGGCATCCAGAGATTTTTACTCCCTGACAGACAGGGTCGAGACCCCTCCTCAGCCTCGAAGCCACCGAAATCGGAGCATCACCCTCTGCTTTCCATGAGAACACGGGACTAAAATCTGAAGGGAGAATGAGACAGGAGGGAAGGGGGCAGGGCACAACTTTTAAAAGAATGGCACAGCCCTCGGTGCCAGTGATGATGAACCTGCCTGCCAATGCAGGAGACTCGAGTTCAATCCCTGGGTCAGGAAGATTCCCTGGAGGAGGGCGTGGCAACCCACTCCAGTATTCTTGCCTGGAGAATCCCATGAACAGAGGCGCCTGGTGGGTTACAGTTCATAGGGCTGCAAAGAGTAGAAATGAATGAAGCAGCTTGGAACGCGGCTGTTGCTCAGTCACTAAGAGATGCCCGACTCTGCGACCCCGTGGACTGTAGCACGCCAGGCTCCAGTCCTCCGCTGTCTCCTAGAGTTTGCTCAAAATCACGTCCACCGAGTTGGTGATGCTATCTAACCATCTTATCATCTGACGTTCCCTTCTCCTTTTGCCTTCAGTCTTTCCCAGCACCACAGACTTTTCCAATGAGTTGGCGCTTCCCATCAGGTGGCCAAAGTACTGGAGCTTCAGCTTCAGCACCAATCCTTCCAATGAATATTCAGGACTGATTTCCTTTAGGGTTGACTGGTTTGATCTTCCTGCAACTGGTTAGAACCAAGCAGGTCCAAGATGGCAGGGTCTACTGCCAGTGGACCCTGAGCCCCATCATGCGCTCGCTGTGACACACCACCTCGGCTACACAATGAGCAGCTCCAGAACAGCGCTAAAGCCAACCACGAGGGGTCAAAAAGCAGGCTGTGGCCCATGCCTGCAAATCCCTGTGCCCCTCCCCAAATAATCAGAATAATCTTCCCACTCATTAGCCTATGAAACTACCCAGCCCATAAAAGCTAACCACCCCATATTTCAGGGCCTCTGCTTCTGAGATGGACCATATTCTGTGGAGTGTGTCTCTCTCGAAATAAATCCACTTTCTACTAATCAAAAAAAAAGGTCTCTTTGGCATAAGGATTATATCAACTGGTTATTTTTCAAGAAACAGCAGACATGGAAGAGACTTTGAAAACCAAGTAGGAGTTACCCGTTCATAAGAAACACTTGGGGCTCCCTGGTGGCTCAGCAGTGGAGAATTCACCTGCCAATGCAGGACACAGGTCTGATCCTTGGATCAGGAAGATCCCCTGGAGAAGGAAATGGCAACCTACTGTAGTTTTTCTATCTGGGAAAGCTCATGGATAGAGGAGCCTGGTAGGCTACCGTCCATGGGGCTGCAAAGAGCTGGAGACAGCTTAGAGGCCGACACACACCCCAAGAGACACTCGGGCCTATAAGCGAAGCCTCCAGTTGTAACGGCGCGTCCCTGACCGTGCCAGGGGTAGGCTGACCCAGCTGCCCGAAGGCTATCTAACGGAAAGGCTGCAGCCTGAGTCTGCACAAAAGCCTTACCCTCAATTACCGTGCTGCTCCTGTCCTCTGGTAACTCACTCTCCCCACCCCAAACTTCCTCTTCTGTCTTGAGCTGAGCATGGTATCTAAGGTGAGAGCTTGTGCATTTTGGTGAGTTACTCGGTTTTCCTGGCTCTCTCCTATGTTGTTGTTGTTGTACGTGTGCTCAGTTGTGTCCAACTCTTTGCCACTCCATGAACCGTATCCCACCAGGCTCCTCCGTCCATGGAATTTCCCAGGCAAGAACACTGGAGTGGGTTGCCATGCCGTCCTCCAGAGGGTCTTCCCGACCCGGGTACTAAGCCCGCATCTCTCACGTCTCTGCACAGGCAGGCGGCAGAGACTTTACCAATAAGCCACCTAGGAAGCCCCAGCTCTCTCCAATGGGTAGATGTGAGGAACTTTGGTTTTATGTTCTTCTGTTACTCTAACTCGTATCAATTTAATTCTTAGACCAGCCAGAAAAACCTAAAAGCGTAAAGTTTCTTCCTCTGCAACAAAGACAAAACATAAAATCAACTCCTAACCATCAAGAAATTCATCAGGGATTGAATTGGCCAAAAAGTTCGTTCAAGTTTAAAACTCAAACGAACTTTTTGGCCACCCCAATGGGATAAAAACTAAGAGCTGGAAAAATTACATCGGACCAGTGACTGGTAATTTCCCCAAAGTGGTACAAAGTGGATTCAATGTAGAGAGAATTTCTAGTCAGCCTGAGCAGAGATTTCAGGGATGAAGTCTCCCAAAGACTGACACCCTAAACATCACACAGACATCCAAAACGGGTTTTCCTTCACGCCTTCTCTATTCTTCTGCATCAGCGCTTATGAGGGCAACTGAAGCAAGGGAGCCCCCTTCAGAGCAATGAAGCTTTGAAGAGTGAACGGCTACGAATCACTCCGCACGACATCTCTCTGTCTTGTCTTATCTCCGCACGACATCTCTCTGTCTTGTCTTATTTGGCCCTCACACTGCACTAAGATAATTACAATGTCAGAGAAACTGAGGCTCAGAGGGTTAAATCATTTGACCAGGACACACAGTACACATCTGTGTAAACAAAGAGTGGTGCCTCCCATTTATGATTAAATGATTAGCCACTGCAGTCAGTGACCTACACGTTCACCCCGAAAGGCATTCAGGGTGAATGCACTGTCTTGGATACATGAGACCCAACATAGTTAAGACACATACTTATGGAAGAATTTTAATGACCCCAGATTCTTGCACCTCCCCATATTAAAATCATTAACTTGAGATACCTGGTTTTTCTTTCGTGAGGAGGAGTAATCTTTCACCAAGATGCAGCCTGACCACATGTATTCCCTGGTTCCTCCTCTACCTCTGCAGAGCAGTTCCTAACAGGTATCTGAAAGGCTCTCTCCTGGGCTTATAGGGCTTCCCAGGTGGCTCAGTGGTAAAGAATCCATCTGCCAATGCAGAAGACACGGGTTCGATCCCTGGGTTGGGAAGATCCCCTGGATAAGGAAATGAAAACCCACTCCAATATTTTCACCTGGAAAATCCCATGGACAGAGGAGCCTGGCAGGCTACAAACCATGGGGTCACAAAGAGTCAGACACAACTGAGCATGCACACACACACATCCTGGATATAGTCTTCACAGCTCACTGTGCATTTTTTCCCCAGTCAACATTTGTTAGGTTTCAAAGCCCAAGATCTCTGGGCTCCACACTTTGAGCCCAGAAAACAAATTAGGAGAATCATGACTTACGAAAAGCAGCTAGTCCCAGCATTGGAACCAACAGGGCATAATTCCATCTGCTTCCATCACCTCCATCAGCCCTGGAATTGGGCCGGATATTCCAATTTGGGGGGTCATTTAAGTTATTCATGGAGATACACCTTGAAGTAAATAACAATATCGTTAACCACACAAATGGAACAAAATACACTGCTCACAATGTATCATCTACAGGGGACCCTGGTTTGATTCCTGGGTCCTGAAGATCCCTTAGAGAAGGAACAGGGTTCCCACTTGAGTATTCTTGGGCTACACTGACAGCTCAGTCGGTAAAGGATCTACCTGCAATGCGGGAGACCTGGGTTCGATGATCCCCTGGAGGAGGGCATTACAACCCACTCCAGTATTCCTGCCTGGAGAATCCCCATGGAGAGATGAGCCTGGCGGGCTACAGTCCATGGGGCCACAAAAAATCGGACACGTCTGAGTGACTAAGCACAGCATGTGGTCCATGTGAGCCTTTTTTTTTTTTTTCCGTCTCTTAAAAAAGTTTGTTCAGATCTAGGTATGGGCTGCACAGCAGTGAGCCTCATGAGATTAAAAGAAAAAAGCAACTCGCAAATCGTAGGGGAGCGTGATGTGTTTCAAATAACTGAAATACAAATAGAAGAAGGTGAATATAGACAAAAGAAACTCAATTCAGCATCAAAGACTCTTCATAGGATTTCCAATAAATACTCGCTTAACGCCTAAAGGTATAAAATCCTAATTGGCAATAAAGAAATGACACACACACAAAAGCTCAGTAGTTAATATGAAGGTGCTTGCGGCCAGCACAATTAAAAAAAAGAAAAGTCAGAGATCTGATGTACCGAAGCTCACGACCCTCAAAGCGCAGGGCTGGGAGCGGCACTCCGCCCCCGAGCCCCCAAACTTCAGGGCCTGCGCTCCCCGTCGGACAGCGCGCTCCAGAGGGTGCCCGCGCACCCGCCGCCCCGGGACGCGCAGCGGGCCCCGAACGGGCCGGGCGCCCCGCCGGTGACCGCGGAACACCGGTCCAAGCGGGCAGCCCGCCGTCACACTGCCCGACAGCGGCACTCCCGCTCCGTCCCGGAGAGACAGCGGGGCGGGTACCCCGGTACCGCCTCACAAAACTGCCGGAATCTCCAGAAAAACCCCACATTGTCTGGACACGAGGAGAAACCGGGGGAGCCCGAGAAGACCCCCAAACGCCACCTTACCTCCGGCCGGGAACGCGCCGACCAGGTGCCCTGAGAGCCCCCGCCCGCCGGCCCTTCTGCGCAGGCGCGGCGTTGCCCAGTCACCCGGGCGCGGCGACGTAAGACCCCCGGCGCGGCGACGTAGGACCCCGGGCGCGGCGACGTAGGACCCGGGGTGCGGCGTCGTAAGACTTCGAGCGCGGCGACGTAAGACCCCTCCCGGGCGCGGCGACGTAAGGCCCCGGGCGCGGCGACGTGCGCAGGCGCGGTCTGCGCGGGACGTACCGACGGCTCCGGAGGGCGGACATGGCGGGGGTGGCCGCGGTGTCGCGCTTGCTGCGCGCCCGGCGCCTGGCGCTGAGCTGCCCGGTGAGTGTCCGCCGCGGGCGGGGCGCGGCAGACACCGGGTCCCGGGTCCCCTGCCTCGCGGCGAAACGGGCTGGGGAGGGCCCGCCGCACGGTCCGGAGCCGGCCGGGCCGCGGCGCGGTGAAGGTCACTGCCCCGGGGCCCGTCCGGGAGCCCGGCGCGGCTGCGAGGCCGCTTGCCCAGCCGCGGGGGCGCGCTCGAAGATGTGGCCGCCCAAGGTCACGCGGCGGGACGCGCCCGGGGCGGCGGGACGGGGCCGGTGGGGTGCGGTCTGAGCCGCGCCCCGGCACTCCGCTCGGCCTTGCTTCTGGGGCTTTGCGCGGCCCCTGGGCACTGGCCGCAGAGCGACCGGGGCGGTCGCGGGCCCGATGTCCTGCTGGGCGTTCCCTGCGGAGCCCGGCGAGCCCTACTCGGTCGGTCCGCGCCGTGGTTTCCCAAGGCCTGGCTGCTGGACCGTGTCCCTTCCACTCCTGACAGTTAAGTCTTCCGAGTTGATCCTCTGGAAATTTACTGAATTTAGAGGGTTTAGTTACTTGGTCCCGTTATGTGAACTTGCGTAGCCACCTAGTTAATGCTTTAATTACTTTAAAGATCGCAGTGAGAAGCGAGGCTTTCAACAATGTAGACTTGATTTGTGCGTATAATTATACCCACAGTTTTTTTCTTTCTAAAATTTAGATATTAGAGGTTATTTTAAATGTGAGGAGGTTGAGTCGGACATTCTGCCAACCCCAGAAAGTGTTTAAAATGTTGTCACATGTTGTTGATGCTTACTGAGCGGAGGTTCCCACCAGCCCCTCAAATCTTGGGCTCTAAGACACAAGGGTAGCAGGGGGTCCACAAGCAGGGGATGAAGTCCATGGTCAGTGGGATAGTTTCAGTTAACCAAGCATAAGCAGACTTCTCAGTGGGCCCTTCTTGTTAGGTGAGATGGCGGTTTGGTCTGGTGGTCATTGGGGAAGAACGGACAGGTCTGTCAGCCTGGGCTGGAGCCCAGCCATCCTTATTCCAGCCATTCCAGCCTGCGCTTGCCCTTCACCCATCACTCGCTCTTTGACAGTTTATGTACGTGTTGCTGACCTTTTCTTTATCCAGGGTGGGCTGGAAGGAATTCAGCTTTGAGGTTTTAGCTGAAAGTGAAAGTTTCACACAACAGATTGGAGCCTAAACCTCTCCTCTCCTGTTGGCTGGATATGGAAGTGACCTTAGTGCGATCTGCTCTTAACTGCCAGCCCTGTGCTTCACTGTCTCATGATTCTTCACCAGGGTCTTCTGTTTAGGCGCTTGTGAACAAAATGGCGAGAGAGTTAGCAAAATTAAACCACAGGTTAGATCTACCAAAGATGGCCTTGAGTTTTAAAGTCTTTTATCTTGATGAAGGTAGCTTTTAAAATTATTTCCATCTCTGTAGATTAATCTGTCTGCAAGCTGCTTAATGGTGTTTAAGGTTGGCAAGAACAGAAGCAGCAAATTAGCAGAACAAACAAAGGAATTCATAATCCCCCTCTGTTCAAGGACTGTACTCAATAAGGATAATTTGAATAAAGTCCACAGAAAATTTATTCAATTCTGTGGTGTTTTCAAGTCATATTTACAGCTACTTTCAAGTTACAAAATTATCAAACCTATTTTGCCTTTGTTTCCTTTTTAATTGTCCCAATGCACTAACACAAATTTGCACACTCTTTGCAAGTAGTTAAATCGGAAGGAAGAGTAAAACCAGTAACCTTAGAGAGTTGTTGCTTAACTTCAGGTGATATATTTCCATTTTCAACAAGCTGTTCTAGAGTAAGTCAGTTTATTTGAGAGTATTGTTCTGAATATGTGCTAGTGGCGTATCTGCTGCGGCTGCTGAGTCGCTTCAGTCGTGTCCGACTCTGTGCGACCCCAGAGACGGCAGCCCACCAGGCTCCCCCGTCCCTGGGGTTCTCCAGGCAAGAACACTGGAGTGGGTTGCCATTTCCTTCTCCAATGCATGAGAGTGAAAAGTGAAAGTCAAGTCGCTCAGTCCTATCCGACTCTTAGCGAACCCATGGACTGCAGCCCACCAGGCTTCTCCACCCATGGGATTTTCCAGGCAAGAGTACTGGAGTGGGCGCCATTGCCTCCTCCGAGTGGCATATCTAGATTTACATTATTTAGGCCACTGTAGTAGCTAGTATCCTTTTGTTTTGTTTCTTGGAATAATTACAATGGCACTGGCTTTCAGTTCTGCATTCCATGTCCTGTTTTTCCTGGTTCATTTGAAAAAATGTGGCTGGTTTTGGTACGTACCTGGATATTCATCTTATTTTGGAAGCCCAGAAATTTTTTCCCAAGGATCCCTGAATGGTAGAGAAAGTATAGGACCTGGAGCCTGCCAGGCAGATCCAATACCCTGGAAAGATTCCGCTTCTCTGTTGATTAATGAGGGTTCTGTGAGGGAACGTGTGAAACTTGTGTTCCTCTGTACCAGGGCCTGCAGCTCACAGCCTACCCTCAGTTATCATGTGAATGATGTTTTAAACATTCCTGCTTGAAAAACCTTTAAATTTTAAGTGAAAGTAATTGCACATAGTAAGCACACACACAAAAAAGTGAATATAGAAGTTCTCATAAGTGAAAAGAAGGAAGACCACCTCCTTCCCTAAACCTGTTCTCTAGTGGTATCAGTTCTGAACTGATTTTGGTATTGATGCCTGCTATTTACATCCATTTCTCTAACTAATATGCAGGTGCATTTTGTCCATTTTAGACATTGATTTTTGCTGGTAAATGAGGGTTTAGTTCTCCTGCGGAGGTACCGGTCAGCAGTGGACTGCCGCAGAGGCAGGGGCTTTGGGTGCAGCAGACCTGGGTATAGCATAAGCCCTCTTGGAGGAGGTTGCCATTAACCCCGCATAGGGCTGCCAGAATTACACAGGACTGGGGAAACAGACTCTTGGAGGGCACAGACAGAACCTTGTGTGCACCAGGATCCAGGAGAAAGGAACAGTGGCCCCACAAGAGACTGACCCAGACTTTCCTGGGAGTGTCCAGGAGTCTCTGGTGGAGGCATAGGTCAGTGTTGGCCTGCTGCGGGGTTGGGGGCAGTGAGTGTAGCAGTACTCCCATGGGATCATTTGAAGGATGCCATTATCTTCATTACCTCCACCATAGTTTGGCCCCAGGTAAGTAGCAGGGAGGGAACATAAGGGTTGGGGGCCCTGAGTGTAGCAGGTCACCATTGTTTTCATCATCTCCACCATAACTTGGCCCCAGGTAAATAACAAGGAGGGAACACAGCCCCATCCATCAACAGAAAATTGAATTAAAAGATTTACTGAGCCTGGCCCCACCCATCAGAACAAGACCCAGTTTTCCCCTCAGTCAGTCTCTCCCATCAGGAAGCTTCCATAAGCCTCTTATCCTTCTCCATCAGAGGGGAAGCAGATTGAAAACCACAATCACAGAAAACTAACCAAACTGATCACATGGACCACAGCCTTGTCTAACTCAATGAAACTGTGACCCATGCTGTGTAGGGCCACCCAAGACGGACAGACAGGTCATGGTGGAGAGTTCTGACAAAACGTGGTCCACTGGAGAAGGAAACGGCAGACCACTTCAGTATTCTTGCCTTGAGAACCCCACAAACAGTATGAAAAGGCAAAAAGATAGGACACTGAAAGATGAGCTCCCCGGGTCAGGAGGTGCCCAATAGGCTACTGGAGATCAGTGGAGAAGTAACTCCAGAAAGGATGAAGAGACGGAGCCAAAGCAACAACACCCATTTGTGGATGTGACTGGTGATGGAAGTAAAGTGTAATACTGTAAAGAGCAATATTGCACAGGAACCTGGAATATTAGGTACATGAATCAAGGCAGATTGGAAGTGGTCAAACGGGAGATGGCAAGAGTGAATATCAACATTTTAGGAATCAGCGAACTAAAATGGACTGAAATGGGTGAATTTAACTCAGATGACCATTATGTCTACTGCTGTGGGCAAGAATCCCACAATGAAGGGAAAGGCAAAGGAGAAAAGGAAAGATATACCCATTTGAATGCAGAGTTCCAAAGAATAGCAAGGAGAGATAAGAAAGGCTTCCTCAGTGATCAATGCAAACAAAAAGAGGAAAACAATAGAATGGGAAAGACTGAGATCTCTTCAGGAAAATTAGAGATACCAAGAGAATAGTCATGCAGAGATGGGCACAACAAAGGACAGAAGTGGTATGGACCTAACAGAAGCAGAAACTATTAAGAGGTGGCAAGAATACACAGAAGAACAGTACAGAAAGATCTTAACAACCCAGATAATCACGATGGTGTGATCACTCACCTAGAGCCAGACATCCTGGAATGGTGAAATCAAGTGGGCCTTAGGAAGCATCACTACGAACAAAGCTAGTGGAGGTGATGGAATTCCAGTTGAGCTATTTCAGATCCTAAAAGATGATGTTGTGAAAGTGCTGCACTCAATACGCCAACAAATTTGGAAAAAACAGCAGTGGCCACAGGACTGGAAAAGGTCAGTTTTCATTCCATTCCCAAAGAAAGGCAATGCCAAAGACTGCTCAAACTACTGCACAGTTGCACTCATCTCACACGCTAGTAAAGTGATGGTCAAAAATCTCCAAGCCAGGCTTCACCGATAAGTGAACCGTGAACTTCCAGATGTCCAAGCTGGGTTTAGAAAAGGCAGAGGAACCAGAGATCAAATGGCCAACATCTGTTGGATCATCGAAAAAGCAAGAGAATTCCAGAAAATGATCTGCTTTATTGACTACACCAAAGCCTTTGACTGTAGATCACAAAATAGTGTGGAAAATTCTTCACAAGATGGGAATACCAGACCACTTGACCTGTCTCCTTAGAAGTCTGTATGCAGGTCAAGAAGCAACAGTTAGAACTGGACATGAAACAACAGATTGATTCCAAGTTGGGAAAGGAGTACGTCAAGGCTGTGTATTGTCACCTTGCTTATTTAACTTATATGCAGAGTACATCATAAGAAAAGCTGGACTGGATGAAGCACAAACTGGAATCAAGATTGCCAGGAGAAATATCAATAACCTCAGATATGCAGATGACACCACCCTTATGACAGAAAGTGAAGAAGAGCTAAAGAGCCTCTTGATGAAAGTGAAAGAGGAGGGTGAAAAAGTTGACGTTAAGCTCAACATTCAGAAAACTAATCATGGCCTCTGGTCCCATCACTTCATGGCAAATAGATAGGGAAGCAATGGAAACAGTGAGAGACTTTATTTTGGGGAGCTCCAAAATCACTGCAGACAGTGACTACAGCCATGAAATTAAAAGACACCTGCTCCTTGGAAGGAAAGCTATGACCAACCTAGACAGCTTATTAAAAAGCAGAGGCATTACTTTGCCAACAAAGATCAGTCTAGTCAAAGCTATGGTTTTTCCAGTAGTCATGTGTAAATGTGAGAGTTGGACTATAAAGAAAGCTGAGCGCCAAAAATCGATGCTTTTGAACTGTGGTGTTGGAGAAGACTTGAGAGTCCCTTGGACTGCAAGGAGATCCAACCAGTCCATCCTAAAGGAAGTCGGTCCTGAATGTCCATTGGAAGGAATGATGCTGAAGCTGAAACTCCAATACTTTGGCCACTTGATGCTAAGAACTGACTCATTTGAAAAGGCCCTGATGCTGGGAAAGATTAAGGGGGAAGGAGAAGGGGACGACAGAAGATGAGAGGGTTGGATGGCATCACCGACTAAATGGACATGAGTTTGAGTAAACTCTGGGAGTTGGTGATGGACAGGGAGGCCTGGCGTGCTGCAGTCCATGGGGTGTCAAAGAGTCAGACACGACTGAGCGACTGTTCTGAAGGGTTCAGTTCCCTTACCCCACTGCCGGCATCCTCAGTTCTCCCAGTGTGATTATGCAGCCACTTTAAGAACCCTTCCTGTGCAGCTCTGTGGTTGTGTAGCTTGTACCTGATCTTGTAGAGTTTCTTCTTGGTCCTGATCCATAGGGTGCTGTGCTAGATGAGGGCTCTCCACTTTGCTCAGTTGGGGAGATAAGTGTCTGCCCTTCTCACTTGCTTCTCTCTTTATTCTCCTGATTGAGTGTCCTGTACTTTTATGCTAACTCTGTTAATATCTTAGGTAGATTTCTGCTTTCTTTTTCATGTTACCCTGTTGAAAAATGATTTTTTTGTCTTCAAAAGTGTGAGAATAATAAGTGGCATAAAATGAGTTTTCTCTAAAGACAGAAATTGGATTAAATTGCACTCTCCAAATTCTAAAATCACTCCCCAGATCTGATTTAGGTACCAAAAATCGTGCTACTATTTTCCGCGCGATAATCTGTGTAATGTGATAATCTGTAACCGATTTCATTACAGTAGGGACTGCTTTTTAAGCTAACCGTGTGGATGTGTGTGTTTATCTTTATTCAGTGTGAACATCCTGGAAAGAAGTAAATACTTTGGGAATCTCACAGTTTCTATTTTAATTTTAACTTGGTATTACTGTTAGCTATATTTTTATTGTTCAGTTTAGTTGCAGTACTTTATGATGTTTTCAAGAGCATTGGTATTAAAATTCCTTCAGGGACTTGGTTTATGTTAAAGTACAAATTTACCATTTAAAGAAGTGTAATAAAGCTGGAGAGTATTTTTTTAAATTCACATCTAAAGGAAAAAAAACTAAATTAGTTTTGTCAATAAAAACAAATGTACTGAAAAAAAAAGAAGATACCCTTAACATTACAAATGAAAAATTCAAGGACATCACTCTTACCAGTTCGAATCTACTTAAAAATGCAAGAAACTACACTCTTCAAGTAGAGCTGTTAAGGTGAAGTCAGACGTTTGCATCAGCCACCGCTCGGTTCCTGAGTCGTGGGGGGGGGGGGGGGGGCCCCCTGCCCCCGCGCCCCTC
>SJXO01003130.1:65115-107650 GCA_006408615.1 Connochaetes taurinus
TTCCTGAGTCGTGGGGGGGGGGGGGGAGCCTCCTGCCTCCGCGTTCCTCGCCGGAGGTCAGCCAGGCCGTCCAGCCCTGACAAAGTCCCTCATCTTACAGAAGTCTGTCCGGTTTCATACAACTTGGTTGCAGTTCATTTTGTATTTGGAAATTCTCCCCATAATCCACATGTGTTTGTCCCAAAGCATAGTTTATTTTCTCCATAAAATTGAAACGTCTCTTCCAATTGAAGAATAATTGAAGACATTCCTTTTGTCATTGCTGAATGTATTTAGTTCCCAAAACTGTTGTTCAGAGTGTTCTCTTTCGTCAGTCTGCTCAAATGTGGTAAGCGGAATGAGAAGACTTGTTCCCTAAATTGGGGGCCTTTCTTAGTCCATGCAGAATGTTGCCTCTCTTGCTGGGTTGTGATTTCATTGCCACCATTTTCCTGGGTAAATGGTTGTCGGAAGGGACATTTTAGCTGAGGCTTGTAATTGTAGAGGTTGGCCAGGGACAGACCGGGGGCAGCTGTCCAGGCAGGGGGTATGGAGGTGGAGTATGACAGGCAGGGATGCGGCTGAGCCGGTGCGGGTGTGGAGAGGGCGACACAGGACAGGAGCGTCTCGGGGCCTGGACGTGTGTCCATGGAGGGCCCGCCCCAGGGCGGCCTGCTCTGCAGCCTCGCTGTCAGCGCCTCCTGCAGTGAGCCGCAGGCCCCATGTGCAGGGCGGGGGCCAGTGTGGAGAGGGCTGGGTGGACCCGGGAGAAGCGCTTGGTTGTCTGCAGACCTGCCGCTTAGGCACCACAGGTGTTCTTCCCCTTCTGCACTAAGTACCTCAAGTCAAGAAATTAATGTGAAAGTGTGCCTTTTACATTTCCTGGGTCAGTGAATGTCCTGTCTGGAAACAAGCTTCATGTGGAAGGGCCTTTGCTGGTTACCACTTCCTCAAGCCGGGCGGGCCTGGGTCCTTAGCCCCTCCCTTAACCTTCAGAGCTAAGTGGAGGGTCCCAGGAAAGGGTTCTGGATGAGAGCGTGCACCCGGGTTCGTGAGAAGGCTGGCGACTTAGGAGATCAGGAGTTCCCGGTTCCGTGAAGACACGTAGCCCTGCCCCTGTGTTTCAGAAGTGGCCGGCAGCATGGCAGACAGGAGCCCGCGACTTTCACTTCACCGTTGATGGCAATAAGAGGTCGTCCGCTAAAGTTTCAGATGCGGTAAGTTCAGGGCCCTTTAAGTGATTTTCTTGACTTAGCAGAGTAGTGTTCTATACCAGTTATTTATGTACTTGAGTAACACACAGGTTTTTACTTAAATTTTCTTTCTAATTCATACTCAAATTATTTTTGGTGTATTAGTAATTATGGTACAGACGTGAACACAGATACTGGCGTTTTTGCTTGTAGTTCCTGTGTATCTATAAGCAAATTAAACTTCAGGTGAAGAAAACAAAATAACAAAATACAGATGTCAGGTGAACAGTATTTACTGGAATGCAAGGTGGCAGACGCCTTCTCAGCTGAACATGGGCTCCTCTGTGTTTACGAGGCTCTTCCGCACCCTGTTGAAGTAACCGGAATTTGCTTCTAAGGGCATTTCCATAGGCACTCACAGTGGTGACTGAGTGCTGGTTGGCACCTTCTCACTTGTAAACACAGTGTGGGCCTGGAACGAACTTGGGTTCTTGGAGGGTGGTCTCCCAGGCGAACGACCATGCTTATCTAAATGAGAGCACCCTTCAGTGTTTCCATGGACACTTGCAGATCGTGGTGTGTACTACTCTATAAGCCTAGGCTTGTCTACCACGTGTACACAGATGCAAGCGTAAGAAGAAAAGAGGAAAGACGGCGACTGTAAGAGAAGCCGTAGGTGGAGCTGGTGTGATCTGTGGCGTTGCCCCCTGCACCTGTGGGCCCGTGCTGTGAGTTTCCAGCCTCTCAGCTGGTGGGGGTCCCGGCTCCGTGGGGTCGGTGCTCTGCTGTGATGGGAGCACCCTTTGGACTTGAGGACGTGCCCACCGTGTCTGCCGTGCCTGGTGTGCAGCCCAGCACGATGGAGCCCTCCGGCTGTGGCAGCGACTCGTGTGTGTTGAGGTCCTTCACCGTGACCACAGCCTCAGTGGCCGGCCTAGTTGAAGCAGTGATTAACGGGGACTTTTCTTTTCCAGATTTCTGCACAGTACCCAGTCGTGGACCATGAGTTTGATGCCGTGGTGGTCGGTGCAGGGGGGGCAGGCCTGCGGGCCGCGTTCGGCCTCTCCGAAGCAGGTTTCAACACGGCCTGCGTCACGAAGCTCTTCCCCACCAGGTCCCATACTGTCGCGGCCCAGGTATGAGGAGGCGCTGCCATGCTCACAGTGCCTGCAAGGTGCCGCCCGAGGAGCGCTGCCCTGCACCGTGCCCCCTCTGCTCCTGGCACTCGGACCCCAGGGCTGTCTGCCCGCTGTCACCGCCCAGCGCCTGGGGACGCATCCCTCCTGTTTCCGCTCCAGTCACGCCCCCGCGCCTGCCCCCATCGCGGTGTGACCTCCTCCCCTGCGCTCGCCCCACATGAACGAGCGGGCTGTGTGTTCGCCCTGTGTCTGCCGGAGCCGCGGGGCCAGCCTCCAGCGCTGGGGACGGGCTCTGACGATGGCACGAAGGTGCAGCAGAGAGCAGTGGCCTGTGCTGCACTGTATTTAGGGAAGGGGGCGAGTGAGGTGGGAACTTACGTGACTTTATGGTTGTGATTTTTCACTCTAGGCACACTGTAGGTAGTGCCCGGCCGACGTGCGGGGGGTGCCCTAGGGCCACAGGTGGCCGTCTTTTCTAGCGTTGGGGCGCATTTCCTCGTTGTGACAGCAGAGGATGTGCTGGCTCTGGCGCCAGTGGCTGCTCCTGTCGCTGCCATACCTGGAGCAGCAGCCTTCTTCAGCCACTGAGCTATCCCGATGCTTTGTAAACTGAAGAATAAGTCATAAACTTCTGTGGATAATTCATTCTAAAAGGAAGAATAGATATAAACAGATAATTTTAAATAGTATTGCAAAAGTAATACAGTTTTCAGGTGGAGTGCAGTATTAATAAGACAGAATGACGAAAGCGTAGCGTGACTTGAATGCTGGTTCTCAAGAAAAGAACATCTAATTGGGGAAGGATGACAACATTTGTGTGTGTGCCAGGCTATGTAGTTTTGCACTATTTATTTATTGAGAATTTTTTACTTACTAGATAAGCAAAACTCCAAGTTTGACAAAACTCTTGGCAAGGCTGTAGGGAAACAGGAATTTTTTTACATCGCTGGGGAAGATATAAATTTATATAACCCCTTTGGAAGGCAATTTGATTTTCACATCATTTTAAACCAGCTTTCTATATTCTGCTACCCTAGTACTGCAGATTTTTCTTTATCAGGAACGTGTTTGAGTTTAGAGTTGGAGGAGGGAATGAGTTAATTTGTGTGTTGTCTGGCCGAGCCTCCCTGCTCTGTGCTAGTATCAGCTTGGTAGCAAAACGCACGGCAAGCTGAGGGACAGCAGCAGCAGCTGCGGAAGGCGCTCAGGAGAGTCTTGGAGAGAAGCTACCGCTGAGTAACAGTGGGGGAGGCAGTTGGAGAAGGGCGCCCCTGAGGAGGAGTCGCAGGTGCGGTTCGGGCGGGGGGCGCTGCCGGCCGCTCCGCGTGCTCCGTCCTGCGCTCCTCGTGCCTGGGGCTGGCTGTGGGAGTGGGGTGGGGCAGTGCCCAGCAGGGGCCGGGGCGAGGGGGCCTGGCTCTGCGCCTCGGCAGTGGGCGCTTCCTGCCTTTAACCTGTGCGCACAAGCACCTCTGGGGACACTGTCACAACACAGTAGGCAGTTCTGAGTCCCCTTTATGTGCCAGGCTTGGGAGGAAAGAAGCCTCCCCCGGGGACCTCGGCCGACCCTCCAGACAACTCCCCGAGGCCTCAGGCCCCATGCTGCTCTCCCGGGGGAGGCGCCTGAGGCTCGGGGCTCCAAAAGCGTCTCTGGGCTGCAGGGGGGAGACCTGCTTCGGCGTCTGCCGGGCGGCGGGACCCCTCAGACGCCGGCGCGCGAGGAGCTGGCCTTGGCCGCCCCGGGCCGCCGGGGCGCCGAGTCCCTGCTGTGGCTCACGGGCTGCTTTGCCTCAGGGAGGGATCAACGCCGCCCTGGGGAACATGGAGCAGGACGACTGGCGATGGCACTTCTACGACACCGTGAAGGGCTCCGACTGGCTGGGGGACCAGGACGCCATCCACTACATGACGGAGCAGGCCCCCGCCTCTGTGGTGGAGGTGCGTCCCTGCCGGCGGTGGGCGCGGCGGCCGCCGTCGCGGGCGGGCCGCTCCCCGGGGCTGACCTTTTCAGAGAGGGGGTTCACCCTGGTCTGCGGGTTCGTGCTGGAGTCGTCGTGTCGGTTGGCTGAGAGTATCCTGTAAAGTCCTAGGGGTCTCCTTTTGTGTTCCTCAGCTGGAGAATTACGGCATGCCCTTTAGCAGAACTGAAGATGGGAAGATCTACCAGCGTGCCTTTGGCGGACAGAGCCTCAAGTTCGGAAAGGGCGGGCAGGCCCACCGCTGCTGCTGCGTGGCCGACCGCACGGGCCACTCGCTGCTGCACACGTTGTATGGAAGGGTGAGGCAGCGGAGCGTGGCCTGCCCGGGGATGTGGAGGGTGGGAAGCAGGCCACTCTGGGCTGAGTCACCACCAGCCCAGGGGTCGCTTTCTGAGCGGCAAAGTAATTTGGCTAGTTGTTAATTTGAAAGTGTCTGTTTTAGGAAAGGTAAGTGGTGGTCATTACATGCCAGGTTTGACCCTGGCCTCTATCATGAAAGTTCAAGAACAGAGCGAGCATTTGAAGCTCTTTCCCGCCTCCGAGTTCCTGAATTGCTTGATTTAATACTTAATTGTTCAGTCTGATCTGTGGCTTGACAGTGGTCAGTGAATAATCAGGGCCAACTCTGGCCCAGTAATCAATTCTGAACAGTGCTACTTCTGAACTCTTGTTTTGCAGGGGGCACAGATCATTGATTTTCAAGTCATAGAGGCGGTTCACGTTGGGGGCTGGTGGTTTGACAAGTGCCCCGTCCTTTTCCAGGGCTGTCAGATCCCAAGTCTAGTCTGCACAGTCCAGGATGAACCCTCTGCTGTGGTGGAAATGTGCTGAGCATCTTGTTTTACTTGGACTCGTTCGCCACATGGCACAGCCTGGTCCACGTTGGACCCCGTGGTCCGTGGCTCGGCCCCGGCGGCTAGGGGGGGCTTGGCGCTGCCTCCGGCGCCTCTCAGGGCTGCATGGAGCTGAGATGAGGCCCACGTGCAGCCCCCTCTCCTGGGCTGTGGTCTTTGTGCCGTTGAGCTGGCGTCCGAGGGCTGCAGTCTGCGGCTCCTTTTTGAATCCGCTGTTCCCCTCAGGTCTGCCTGGCCCCTCTCCCCCTCAGGTCGTGGTCCCTAACCACTCAGGTGTACAGTGCCACTGCAAATGCAGGATCCTTTTTTTCCGTCTTCTCCCCCTTTCAGTCTCTGCGCTATGACACCAGCTACTTTGTGGAGTACTTCGCCCTGGACCTCCTGATGGAGAGCGGGGAGTGCCGCGGTGTGATCGCGCTGTGCATAGAAGACGGGTCCATCCACCGCATCAGGGCCAGGAACACCGTCATCGCCACCGGGTGAGAACCTGCCTTAGTGGTGTTCGATTTCTCTGCAGGCAAGCTGTGTTTCGGAACTTCCTGTTTCTAGTGAGAATGGAGGCATCACGGGGCAGTCGGTGCAGCCCAGGCTGTGGGTCACCCGCTGGCTCGTTCTGCTGCGGGCCTGAGGGGCAGCCCCAGCAGCTACCTCGGGCATGGCCAGAAAGAGTCAGCAGTTCCCAGCTGGGTGGACTCTCGAGGAGACCGAGGCCTGGAGGGCCATGTGACACTTTCTGGAGTAGCATCTCTTTTGCTTTGGTGGATGCTCTGATTATACTGATTTCTGGGGTAGATAAATGCTGTTTATTCACGCGAAGAAAGTAAAATTCCACTTTATATACCTCAGTCTGTTACTTTAACCGTTTAAAGAAGTGAATCCGTAACGTTTTTACTTTTTACTGTAAAAGGAGCGTTCTTTCAGAGAATCACATAGCACAGACGTGCCCTAAAGGCCAGGGTAGCTCGTGCAGACGCACCAGAGGTGCTGCCCAGGGCACGGCCCCTCAGTCCTTACAGAGGGGCCCCCCAGGGACACTCGTGCAGTCGCCGCTCTGCTGGCCTGTGTTTTCCAGAGGCTACGGGCGCACCTACTTCAGCTGCACGTCGGCCCACACCAGCACTGGGGACGGCACCGCCATGGTGACCAGGGCTGGCCTGCCCTGCCAGGACCTGGAGTTCGTGCAGTTCCACCCCACAGGTAGGGCGCGTCGGGCTCGTCTTTCAGGTGACCAGGACCTATGGGAAGGCCCCTCTGCGGTGACACGCTTGCTCTCTCGGATCTCCGTCCTGAACCATGGCCTCCCCGAGGAGCTTCTTCCCAGGGCCCCGGGGCGGAGAAGCCAGCTCCACCTCACCTGGGCGCGCTCGCGATGCGACGCAGTGACTGCTGGCTATCCCTCTCCTCGACGAGGCTATCTGCTCCCCTGAGAGGCCAGAGCAGGTCTGCCTCTTTACCGCTGCCCAGTATTGCCTGGAGAATCCCACGGACAGAGGAGCCTGGCAGGCTACAGGCCATGGCGTCACAAAGAGTCAGACACGGCTGAGTGACCAACACTGGCACTCACAGCACCCGGCACATGGCAGGGCCGGAGGGAAGGCATTTGGGTGGAGAAGCAGCACATGTGGGCTCTCGGCTGCCACGGCGACCGAGCAGCAGGCCGGGCCAGAGACACCCACGTGAGGCGACGTGCGCACAAGCGTGGGAGGGCGCTGGGGGCGACCTGCCAGCCGAGGAGCCGCCCCCCACTGCAGAACCGGGCACACCCTGTCAGCCAGCCCTGACGTGGGTGAGAAGAACCAGTGTATCAGGTGGTAGTTTTATTGCTGGTTTCAACCAGTAAGATGTCTGAGACATCTGGTTTTCTCTGTAGTTATAGAGCCTTTTTTTTTTTTTTTTTTTTGGCTTCCTTTTCAATATTTGAGAAATAAACTACTGGAAGAAATGATCATTGAAACTAGGAAATCTGAAAAATGATAGGAATTTGCATCTAGTTCTAAAAGCAAGGTAACTCTTTAGAACACTAATTGAAGGATTAGGCTTCAGACTACAAACTGCATCCAGCTCTGGCCATCCTTGTCCTCATCACCTTGAGGGAAGTCGAGGGATGATCGAGATCTGTCACAGCTCCCCCTCCACCCTGCCAGACTTGGGTCTGGGCTCTGCACTTCCCAGCATCATGCTGGTGGGCTTGTCTGAAGCCGGGGAGACTTGGAACGTCCGTGGTGGGTGCAGCCTCCACGAGCCCTGTCGCAGTCTGCAGCCTTGTCAGTCGTTTAGTTGCAGCAGACATGAGCTTTCCAACCGGGCTCCCTTACTTTCACCAGTCGATACGACTCCGTGGTGTTGAACAGTTAAAACCTGAGCTGTTAAATGTGCACTTCGCCGTGTTGAGAGGTCAGCAGTCACGGTCAGGGCAGTGAGCAGAGCTGTGTGGGCGCTGCAGCCAGGCCTTCTGTGCAGCTGGGCCACGCCACTTCTAGGCTGTGGCGTCGCCGTCTGCCTTGGCTTGTTCTCTGTCTTCTGCTCTCCTGGGAGGGGTGCTCTTTGCACACCCCTTCCTTGCTCCTCCCAGAGTATCTTGGGAAAAGCATTTGCTGAAGTATAGACCCAGCGATTGTTAGGTTGTAACTGTCTCATTGGTTGGTTCTTTGCAGGCATATATGGCGCTGGCTGTCTCATCACGGAGGGCTGTCGTGGAGAGGGGGGCATCCTCATCAACAGCCAGGGTGAGAGGTTCATGGAGCGCTATGCCCCCGTCGCTAAGGACCTGGCATCCAGGGACGTTGTGTCCCGGTCCATGACCCTGGAAATCCGCGAGGGAAGGTCTGTGTGGTCATGCCCGCCCCATCCTCTGGTGGCTGGGGTTCGTGTTTGCATTTCAGCAGGGCTGGGGGGCTCCTGTGTGTCAGCCTGCCACCCGCCCCGGAGGCCGCATGCAGCTGCCTCTGTCGATTGTCTGCCAGTTCATGGTCTCTGGAGACCTGTAGTTCAAGAAGTTTCGCAGTTAGCTGTTTATCCTTCTCAGGCCTGTGGGCCAGTTCGTGTGTGTGAGCGTGTGGTGCGTTTGTCTGCTTAGTCGCTCAGTTGTGTCAGACTCTTTGCAAGCCCCTGGACTGTAGCCCGCCAGTCTCCTTTGTCCATGGAGATTCTCCAGGCAAGAATACTGGAGTGGGTTGCCATGCCCTCCTCCAGGGGATGGTCCCAACCCAGGGATTGAACCCAGGTCTCCTGCATGGCAGGCAGATTCTTTACCGCCTGAGCCACTAGGGGAATTTAACGGTGAGCTTCCAATGCCTGTTGCTTAACCCTGGGTGGTTGGGGGCTCTCAAGATGAGTGAGATTTGTTCTTTGTGAAGCAGTGTGAGGTCTGAGCCCCTGACACCGCACCAGCTGTGGTGATGCTGGTTAAATGCCTGGGGTGTGGCCTCTGGAGGCATCACCTGTGTGCACAAGAAAGAAGACAGGTGGTTCTTTGGCATGAAAGGACTAATGCGTTCATCCAGCAGAACACAGCAGGTTGTGACCTCCCAACACTCAGGTGTGAGCCTGGTGCGGGTGGGGTGCCTGTCATGTGCACAGCTGCGTCGCAGCCCCTGGGGCCCACCTTGCTGCTTGGGTGCCAAGAAAAGATGCCCTAGAGAGGTGGCCTTAGTGAAAGGGGCACTTTGTCCTGGATCAAGGCAGGTGGTGCCTGACATGCCACCAGGATGCTGTGACCTCACATTTCCTGGATGTGGTTCTTGACCTGTTGCCTTGCTGTTCTCTTCCCGCAGAGGCTGTGGGCCCGAGAAGGACCACGTGTACCTGCAGCTGCACCACCTGCCCCCAGAGCAGCTGGCTATGCGCCTGCCCGGCATCTCAGAGACAGCCATGATCTTCGCGGGCGTGGACGTCACCAAGGAGCCCATCCCTGTGCTTCCCACCGTGCACTACAACATGGGTGGCATCCCCACCAACTACAAGGGGCAGGTGATTGTCTGGGGACCCCCAGAAGTGCTGTGCAGTGTGACGGGTGCTGGCAGGTGATAGGCTAGGGGACCCCCCGCCCAGAAGTGCTGTGCGGTGGTGTGACGGGTGCTTCTGCTGGAGGGCGGGAGGTCCTGGTGCTCCTCCAGTGTTTGCATTTGCACCTTAATCAACTGTTGGCATTTGATTACTTCTGCCTTAGTCATATATGACGTCCTTTGCAGTGTTTCCGACAGGAGTGCGTGTTTCCAACAGTACGTTGTGAGCTCGTCACAGTTAACTCCTGTGGGTGGTTTGTGGCTCACAGAGAGCTTTTTAGTCACTATTTCAGGCCCTCGTCCGGTGAGGTGGGCTGCACTGACACCTCCAGTCCTCCACCTCCCCGTTGAGTGCTCTCCCCCCTGCTGCCCTCTCTGTGCCGCACCCATAGCTGGCATGGGGCTCCAGGGGCACATCAGGTGGTGGGGAGGGTCTCCTGGGCATGAGATTGCGTTCCTTGGACCTCAGCACAGGGGGCCGGGGAGAGGGCTGGGCAGTGTCTTGGGGTGGGGGAGGTCTAATCTTACTACTTCTCCTTTCTCTACCCCTGCTGCGGGGAAAGGGAGCTGGGCAGACCGTGCTCGCTAACCTTGGTCTCCTTCCCCAGGTTCTGAGGCACGTGAATGGCCAGGACCAGGTTGTGCCCGGCCTGTATGCGTGCGGGGAGGCTGCCTGCGCCTCGGTGCACGGCGCCAACCGTCTGGGTGCAAACTCACTCCTGGACCTGGTGGTCTTCGGCCGGGCATGCGCCCTGAGCATCGCAGAGTCCTGCAGACCCGGTACTTGCCTCTTGAGAAGCCTGGCAGTTTGCAGAGGCTTTGCTTTGTGGTCATACAGTGGGGAGGGGGCGGAGGGGGGAAGTCCTGGTTTTATCCCACAGAAATGAAGAAACAAATACAGAGATTTTTATGGTGATAGACCCAAGACAGACACAGGCTGGGTGGAGTTGTTACGTTCTGCTCAGAAATCACTCCTGGGAAATTGTTGAGGTTTATCACATATTACTTGCCTGGTGTGAGTTATCTCCAAAGAAGTGTTTTAAATAGTAGGTATAAATGAAGCAAAATACAACTACATCTCTTAAGGAAGAAAAGGATGAGTCCATGCAGACAAGAGAAGTCTGGGTCGCAGCTCTCCCCTCCAGTGAGGGTGGGTTTCTCCCTGTGAGTTCCCCTTGTGGACGTAAAGTAGCGTGATTTACTGAGGAAGCGATGCCGCGTGCTGGTCTGACATCAGCCCTAGTGCCCACTTGGCTAGAGTGGGGCCCCCACAGCAGCTCTCAGAGCAGAGGCGAACACTCGAGGCTCCCTTGTCTTGACGTGAGAAGGAAGTGTTACAATACTGTTTACTTCTGTACCTGAGGGGTCGCACTTTTAAAACTTTTGGAAATTGGCAATAAAACAAACAAACTACCCACACACGTAGCAGCACGGATGAGTCTGTCAGGTGCTGTGATCCAGACCCAAGAGGCCACGTGTATGTGATTTTGTGTGTGGGGTTCTGGAGTAGGGAGACTGGGGCGGGAGATGGTGGGGTGGTCGTTAAGGGCCTGGGTCCACTTGTGGGGAGGGTCACGCAGCTCTGCCTGTCAGAACCAGCAACCGCACTAAGTTAGGCTAAATGTTAAAATCATGGCAGTCTCAGCAATCTGTGTTTCTGAAATCCGTAGACATGTACACCTAAGAGAAAAACTCAGTTTTACAGAACGACTTTTTTAAAGCGTTTGAAACCAAAGGGAGCAAAGCCGCCCGCCTGGAGGAGCTCGGGCAGCGCTCAGCCTTGGAGAGAGAGTGACTGCAGGCCTTTGTGTCCTGCACGTCACACCTACGTGCGTTACCTTCTGCAGAAAATAAATTTGTCATCCCCAAACAGCTTAAAAACCCTCAAAGTGTTATCTTTTTAGAAAGGCAAGAACAGCAGATCTTGAGGGTAAAGGGCCAGGGTCACCCGGAGGCTGTTAAACACCCCCGGCCAGGTTCCTCCCATCCACCACCCCCGCCAACATCTAACATCGGAAGGGCTGGGCCAAGTGAGGACGGCTCTCCTGCAGCGTGCGGCGTTTCTCCTCCACAGGTTAGCAGTGCAAGATGGATCTGCATTCATCTAATTGTTGACTTCTCTTCTTTTCATGCAAAGATTACTTATTGGACACCGACCTTTTACCAGAAATTTAGTCTTTTTATTTACTCTTGGACCCCAAGTCAATAGATGCTTCCTTGGGGACAGGGTAGTTCAGGTAGAATATTATATGTGCATTTTCCAAACTCCTTGAAAAAAGTATAACACGTTTGGTGGTTTTTGTTTTTTTAAGGAGACAAAGTTCCCTCAATTAAACCAAATGCTGGGGAAGAATCTGTCATGAATCTTGACAAATTGAGATTTGCCAATGGAAGCGTAAGAACATCGGAATTGCGACTCAACATGCAGAAGGTAGGAACCTGGACAAGCTCTGGAGTGAGCAGGCCAGCTGTGTCTCCAGCGCTGCCCTGGGGCTGCCGTGTCCCAGAGGCATGTTCAGGCCTATGTAAGATACAAGTGCGTGCTCTCCATACCGAAGGCTGGAGGGGGCAGCCCAGGGCAGAACCAGCGGCTCCCCAGCATCGGGATGTGGCTTTCTCTTTAATTTCACTTTAAAATGTAGGTACCTGTGGTTAGTGGCTAATCCATCAGGTAACACAAGGTCAATTAAAAGCAAAACAGGAATCCAGTTATTTTAATAGGGGGAGTCTTGCTCCATGAAGGAGACCTCGCCCTGTCCACTTGAGCTTTCTGTGCGGGAGCGTTCTCTGGAAGAAGCCCGAGTGGCTCCTATGGCCATAGACACAGACGCCAGCAAGAGGGAGGAGGCGCACGTGGCCATTCCCAGAGGACTGTGGTTCTCTCTCCGCGGGTCTGGGCTTCGGGGGGGCCTCGTGGAGCGGTAAGGGGGGAGGGAACAGACGCGTGGAGAAAGACAGTCCAGGGTACAAGTTCAGGGTGGACATCAGTAAGCCCTGGCATGTACAGCAGCGTCCTGACTAGTTAGTATTCCTGTGTTGCACACATGAGAGTTGCTTAGAGAGCAGGTTTTTAAAGTTCTCACCAACTACATTTTAAAATTCAGAGCAATCAATTCAGTCTGAATTTTTTAGTTTTTCTATTGAAGTAAATATTTTATAAAAAAAAGAAATACGTAAGAAAAAACCTGAAGGTTTAAGAGTTCCTGGCGTGGCTTCTGCACGTGAATTAAGGACTTACAGGTGTTCTACGTCGCAGTCGATGCAGAGCCATGCCGCGGTGTTTCGTGTGGGCGGTGTGCTGCAGGAAGGCTGTGAGAAGATCAGCAGCCTCTACGGGGACCTGCAGCATCTGAAGACGTTCGACAGGGGTGAGTGCACCGCGGCCCGCCCGCTGTCGGAGGGGCCACAGTCCTTGCTCAGCGGGCCCTGTCATCTAATGGCCGCCTTGTGTGCCCAGGAATGGTCTGGAACACTGACCTGGTGGAGACCCTGGAGCTGCAGAACCTGATGCTTTGTGCTCTGCAGACCATCTATGGAGCGGAGGCCCGGAAGGAGTCGCGTGGCGCCCACGCCAGGGAGGACTTCAAGGTGCGCCTTCTCCCCGGGCGGCCCGTCAGCCGCCACTGCGGCCTGCACTCCCTGCGCAGCGCTCTGCGTTTCCCACAGGGCTGTGAGAAGAGGGCCTTTCTCTCCTGAGGTCCGCCACACCTGTGTCCTCGCATGTCGGCGCTCCGGTACCCTGTTTCTCCTTCCGCTCAGTGTCTGCTGCTGCCTCGAAGCTTGGCCGGGGCGGAGGTGCAGCCGGTGCTGCCCCTGGTCTGGAAAGAGCTGTGGGGCCTCGTCGCAGCTCACTGTTCATCTAATGAACTGATTTTTACGCCGAGCTCACTTGCCAGATTCTGCAGAAAAGTGCACCCAGCACATAGTAGTTAGATTTTCCTGGAAGGAGGTTTCTGGGGCGGCAGTCAGGCTAGGAGGGGGCACATTAACCGGGCCTGAGCTGCTTTAGGACGGACAGGCAGTCTTTGTTCCAGGACCATGTTTGGGTGGCTGAGCTAGAGGCTGAGCAGGAGGAACTGGCTTCTGATCCACGAGACACCAGTCGGAGCTGTGTTAGATTTGCCAGGTGCTTAGAGGAGGACGTCTGTGAGCACGCTCGTCCTGTGTGCCCAGGACAGAAACCGCTCCCGGAAGCCGGTTGGTTCCTGTGGCTGAGATGTCCCCAAAGACCTGGAGCGGATTGGGGTTGGGGCACTCGCCCCTCCCTGGGGTACAGGTGCAGCAGTCAGGGTTAGGCAAGAGGTCTGGCCTTGCTCAGCAGAAGCTGCCAAGTGGGTGGATGTTTGGGGTTTTTTTTGAAGAGGCTTTGTGCGTCTTACCTGTCACAACATGCAGGGTATTCCTTAATAACATTCAGCTTCTCTAAAAGTTTTGGAAAACTTAAATGGCTAAGATTAGAACATTTAACTTTAAAATGCTGAAAGAAAAAGTTGAAGTCTGAAAGAGTGCAGAGCAGAAAGACAGGAAAAGTATTGATAAACTCGAGTGCATAAAAGACCAATTAAATTCCAGCACCCATCCACTGGTTGTGGAGAGAAAATGCAGAAGTGGAGTTCTGAGCCGTGCTGTGCTGCAGGCCCGCTCCCAGCCCTGTGGCTCGGGGGCCTGACCTCGTCAATGCTGTCGGGGGATGGGATGGACAGGGGCGGGTAGGGGTCCTCGATCGGGCCAGCCTGGGGCGAGGGGCTGGCGGCTCATCAGTGAAGGCCCACAGGTGTGTCTAGAGGACTGGCCACTGGCCAAGGGAGCCCAAATCCTGTTCGTTTCATTTGCACGTGGTTCCCGGTGGCGCGACTTCTTGCCGTGTGCTCGTCTGGGTCAGGTCTGCACCCTTGGTTTCAGTGGGAATGACAAGTTTGCCGTGTTTTCTGGCTGTCTGGCTATAAAGGGTATTTGTTGATGGCATTTTCTGAAGTAAGCTTATCTTCTGTGGCCTTAGGAGAGGGTTGACGAGTACGATTACTCCAAGCCCATCCAGGGGCAGCAGAAGAAGCCGTTTGAGCAGCACTGGAGGAAACACACGCTCTCCTACGTCGACACCAAGACTGGGAAGGTGCGTGGGGAGCGGGCTCCGCCTGGCCCTCGGGTGACACGGGCTAGCATTCGGTGAACTGCGAGGAGCAGCGTGGATTTCAGTTGGCTACTGACAGATGAGAGATGCCGCTGAAAGCACACTGTCCGTCGGGCTCTGCCTGGAAAGGAGCCGAGCGGGGCAGATGGTTGAGAGGCCGCCTCCCACCCACCGTCGGGAAACAGTTCCCCCCGTGTTGAGTGCATGTAAACTTTCACTTAAAAGTAGGAAAAACTGCAAATACATGATTTACACGTAATTAAGTGATGACAGTGTATACACAATTTTACCTGCTTTTTTGAGCATTTTCAGTTTAAGTTTCAATTTGAAGCCTTGAGAATTTGATAGTGTTATTTTAATTGTTGTATTCCATATGTGAACTTACATAGTCTCAGGTTCGTTACTGAAAAATATTCTAGTAAATACCTTTGTTTTTAAGTTCCTGAATGTGTCTGCAAACCTGCTTTTACGACTTTTCAAAAGCACAAGACTGTTGTGTGTGCGTTTCTCTGTGTTAGCTCATCCCCGGCTCTTCTTTTCTTAGGTCACCCTGGAATACAGACCTGTAATCGACAGGACTTTGAATGAGACCGACTGTGCCACTGTCCCCCCAGCCATCCGCTCCTACTGAGGAATCTGGGGCTCCCTGCTCCTCTAACTGTGTAGAATGGCTCACGCCCGGGTTCAGGTCATAACCACCCTCTTGATTGTGTCCTTGACGGACCGAGGAGGCCATCTGATAGAGATTCCTACCAGAGGCCAGTAACTTGCCAGTGATCACCAGCCAGGAAGTGTTCCGCCTGCCTTCATCCCTGCCTCCTTCTCGTGAAATAATAAAACTAGATGGAACGTAAGTTACAGACTTGTGTTTACGTCCAGGTTCATCTGCAGTATTGTACTGTTTGACTTGAGCATACTTACTGACCTGAAATATAAAACATAACTGCCTTTGTCTTCTGTTGCATCAAAGTCCAGAGATTTTGCCGTGGTGTGTGTGTCAGGCATGAGTTTTGGTGCTTGACAGCAAGTGAAGACAACAGACATTACCTGCTAGATCTTAGCAGGCAGATAGTTTAATGCTTGAGCGTGTGTCCTGAAGTATTTAAATGACCTACACTACAGAAGGGGACGCGGGCATAAATGGGTCTTCTTCCCCCCTTGCAGGTGCTGCTTGGAGCCGCCTCGCCAGGTCTTGTCTCAGGGTTGGATTCTGTAGAATCCAGTCTGAGGCAGTTGGGTTCCTTCATTTCAGATTCTGTTTTTCTAGGTTAGGAATTGCCCAGAACTTCTGGCTCAGTAGGTCCTGGGATTGGGCCTGAGAATTTGCATGCGTAACATGACCAAGGACCACACTTCAAAAACCACCTGTGTGGAATGACGTGGTCCAACGAATATGAAGGAGGTGATTTTCAGGAGGAAAGGACATGTGGGAAGGCTGTGCAACAGCCTCAGACCGCTTTGCCCAGCCAGTGGGTACTACAAGGAAGTACGTGCCAGGGCACTTTGTAAGCTGGGTGGAAGTGTTAACATGGGCATTGAGCAACATTGAAGTGTTAGGACAAGGAATTTAAAGCTGGCATGGGTACCCCTGAGGCATGAGAGGGTAACAGGAGGGCTGATGGTTGCAAAGGAGTAACTGATGAGGGTGGTTTCTTGATGTCTGCCACTAATTCTGAACCAAAAACAAACCTGTTTTCGTGAGTATTCTGAGATCAAGAAAACCACCAGGAAGTGGGTAATCTGGAAATGTAAGTCTCGATGGGATTCCTTTAGTTAAGGAAATGCGGTACAGAGTATTTCATACTGAAAATGTTAAGCAAATTGACAAACCAGAAAAAAAAGAGTCAAGATAACAAGGAAATAGAATACTGCCCAGAGAGCTGTAAATAATTTCTAATATGGATCAAAAAAAGCAAAAAGGTAAGATATATCGTAAAAGATTCAGATCTGCAGTAGCTGTAGCCATATCGCTGTTTATGGTTCAGTTCAGTCGCTCAGTCGTATACGACTCTGTGACCCCACGGACCGCAGCACGCCAGGCCTCCCTGTCCATCACCAACTCCCAGAGTTTACCCAAACTCATGTCCATCGAGTCAGTGATGCCATCCAACCATCTCATCCTCTGTCGTCCCCTTCTCCTCCTGCCCCCAATCCCTCCCAGCATCAGGGTCTTTTCCAATGAGTCAGTTCTTCTCAAGAGGCAGCCAAAGAATTGGAGTTTCAGCTTCAGCATCAGTCCTTCCAATGAGCACCCAGGACTGATCTCCTTTAGGATGGACTGGTTGGATCTCCTTGCAGTCCAAGGGACTCTCAAGAGTCTTCTCCAACACCACAGTTCATAAGCATCAATTCTTCAGCACTCGGCTTTCTTCACAGTCCAACTCTCACATCCATACGCGACCACTGGAAAAACGATAGCCTTGACTAGATGGACCTTTGTTGGAAAAGTAATGTCTCTGCTTTTGAATATGCTATCTAGGTTGATCATAACTTTCCTTCCAAAGAGTAAGCATCTTTTAATTTCATGGCTGTAATCCCCATCTGCAGTGATTTTGGAGCCCCAAAAAATAAAGTCAGCCACTGTTTCCACTATTTCCCATCTATTTCCAATGAAGTGATGGGACCAGATGCCATGATCTTAGTTCTCTTAATGTTGAGCTTTAAGCCAGCTTTTTCACTCTGCTCTTTAACTTTCGTCCAGAGGCTTTTTAGCTCCTCTTCACTTTCTGCCATAAGCGTGGTGTCATCTGCATATCTGAGGTTATTGATATTTCTCCCAGCAATCTTGATTCCAGCTTTTGCTTCTTCCAGCCCAGTGTTTCTCATGATGTACTCTGCATATAAGTTAAATAAGGTCACTAAAACTAAGATTTTATTCCCCAGTCATCTTGGTGTGTTTTGAGTGCTCCAGAGCCACATGTGGCTAGTGGCTGCCACACTGGATGGCAGATAAAGGCAGTTCCATCACTGCAGGAAATTCTGGGGGCCACACCAGTGTAGGTCTAAAAGTACACTAAACCTCTGTTCAGTACATAGACTGCTACTCAGTAAAAAGCCAGAGTTAAAAACAAAACTGGAAGGTCACTGACTTTCATACTGGATTCTGGCAAGAATACTGGTTGGAAAGGAAGGGGAGGAGAGGCATAGTAAGCTTGTGTCCTGGAATTCCATGCTAGGCTGGGAAGGGCAGAGAGAAGGAAGGGTCTCCAGTGTGCAGGTGTCATGGTCCTGATAAGAAAATAAAGACAAGTAATGAGCCAGAAGGCAGGAGGAGAAAGGGACAACAGAGGACGAGATGGATGGCATCACCGACTCCGTGGACACGAGTTTGAGTAAACTCCGAGAGTTGGTGATGGACAGGAATCTGGCGTGCTGCAGTCCATGGGGTCGCAGAGAGTCGGAGCTAGTGAACAGAATGAGCCAGAGTGGCTTCCAGGGGAAGCTGGTAAGATAGATGATACAAGATCTTAGGTGTGCACACACGTATACAAGGACAGGACCAGGGTGCATAGCCTTGGTTGTCCATTCATGTTTCATGTTTATTGAGGGCTTACTGTGCCCAAAGATGAACAAGGGGTGGATTTAAACGTGTTAGCGCTAGCACTCTGTTTAGAACCAATGTTCAGAAAAATCTAGGGATACAGGCATTTTCCGATTAGAGAAATCAGACCAAAGGAAAGACGCCCAATAATTAGGGGAGTGTCGTCTTTCAGTTCATTTCTCTGCTCCACCCAGAATCACCATCTAAATGGAAAGCTTTAGAACAGACCTAGTTAGGAGGGAATTGAATCCCACGATGGGCAAGGAGATAGTGGCAAGCACATCAATACTTTAATGACTCTTCTGGCCCAGTGAATTCCATCGAATGTGTAGTCCATGGGGTCGCAAAAAGTCGGACACCGCTGAGTGACTTGCGCTTTCTCCGCAGAGCCGGGGTAGACGGTCAGCCTCGTTCTGTTGGCAGAGGGTGGTCGTCGCTGTCACTGCACATCTTTGTAAGGTGGTGCCAGGACTCCGGGCAGCAAGATACCACTGGGGCGCCACCCCACCCCCCACCAAACGGATGGCAGCCATCTGGCCAGGACTGCAGGCTGAGCCCTGCGCGGGAACCAGCCCAGGCACCACCCCGGCACCTCTAGAGCTACAGTCTGAGCCATCGGGGCTGAGGTGAAGGTGCCAGGCTCGTCTCTGGTGAATCCTAGACTCATTTGTACATATACAGGGGTATACATTGGGTGGGCAGGGGGTGGTATTTAAATCTTCAGTTGCTAAATTAACCTCCTCTTTAAGACTGGCCATGAGACTGGAAAAGGTTTTCATTCCAGTTCCAAAGAAAGGCATTGCCAAAGAATATTCAAACTACCATGTAACTGCACTCATTTCACATGTTAGTAAAGTAATACTCAAAATCCTTCAAGCCAGGCTTCAACAGTACATGAACTGAGAAATTCCAGATATACCAGCTGGATTTAGAAAAAGCAGAGGAACCAGAGATCAAATTGCCAACATCGGCTGGATCATAAAAAAAAAACAAGGGAATTCCAAAAAAAAAGAAAAAAAAATCGACTACACAAAAGCTTTTGTGTCTGTTCAGTCACTCAGTCACGTCCGACTCCTTGCGATCATGGCCTGTAGCCCGCCAGGGCTCCCTGTCCCTCACCATCCAGGAAAACTCTTTCAGAGATGGGAACACCAGACCACCTAACCTGCCTCCTGAGAAACCTGTATGCAGGTCAAGAAGCAACTGTCAGAACTGGACATGGAATGGACTGGTTCAAAATTGGGAAAGGAGTACACCAAGGCGACATAATTGTCACCCTATTTGTTTAATTTATATGCTCAGTCCACTGTGTGAAATGCTGGATAATTCACAAGCTGAAATCAAGACTGTCAGGAGAAATATCAGCCTGATATGTAGATGATACCACTCCAATGACAAAAAGTGAAGAGGAACTAAAAACCCTCCTGATGATGGTGTAAGAGGAGAGTGAAAAAGCTGGCTTAAAACTCAGCATTCAGGAAACTAAGATCATGGCATCTGGTCCCATTCCTTCATGGCAAATAGATGGGGAAAAAGTGAAAAAGATGGCGGGTTTTATTTTCTTGGGCTCCATAATCACTGCAGACAGTGCCTGCAGCCATGAAGTTAAAAGATGCTGGCTCCTTGAAAGTAAAGCTGACAAACTGGTTGTTCAGTCGCTAATTCTTTTTGACTCTGCCGTCCCATGAGCTGCAGCATGCAAGACTTCCCTGTCTTTTTCACTGTCTTTTGGAGTTTGCTCAAATTCATGTCCGTTAAGGCGGTAATGCTACCTGACCATCTCATCCTCTGCCACCCTCTTCTTTTGCCTTCAGTCTTAACAGCAACGGGGTCTTTTTCAGTGAGTCGGCTCTTCGCATCGTGTGCCCAAACTACTGGAGCTTCAGCTTCAGCATCAGTCCTTCCAATGAATATTCAGGACTGATTTCCTTTAGGATTGACTGGTTTAATCTCATTGCAGTCCAAGGGACTCTCAAGAGTCTTCTCCAACACCACAATTCAAAAGCATCAATTCTTGGCTGCTCAGCTTTCCTTAAGGGTCCAAGTCTCACACCCATACATGACTACTGAGAAAACCATAGCTCTGACTATACAGAGCTTTGTTGGCAAAGTAATGTCTCTGCTTTTTAATATGCTGTCTAGGTTTGTCATAGCTTTCCTTCCAAGGATCAAGTGTCATTTAATTTCATGACTGCAGTCACCATCTGCAGTGATTTTGGAGCCTAAGAACTCCCCTTCTATTTGCCATGAAAGGATGGGACCAGATGGCATGATCTTACTTTTCTGAATGCTGAATTTTAAGCCAGCTTTTTCATTCTCCTCTTTCACCCTCATCAAGAGGCTTTTTAGTTCCTCTTCACTTTCTGCCATTGGAGTGGTATTATCTGCATATCTGAGGTTGATATTTCTTCTGGCAATCTTGATTCCAGCTTGTGATTCATCCAGTCCAACATTTTTCATGATGTACTCTACGTATAAGTTAAATAAGCAGGGTGACAATATACAGCCTTGATGTACTCCTTTCCCAATTTTGAACCAGTCTGTTCCATGTCCAGTTTTAACTGCTGCTTCTTGACTATTAGAAGGACTGATGCTGAAGCTGAAGCTCCAATCCTTTGGCCACCTGATGCAAAGAGTCAACTCATTGGAAAGGACCCTGATCCTCGGAAAGATTGAGGGCAGGAGGAGAAGGGGCAGCAGAGGGTCAGAAGGTTGGATGGCATCACTGATTCTAATGCAGATGAGTTTGAGCAAACTCCAGGAGATAGTGAAGGAAAGGGAGGCCTGGTGTGCTGCAGTCCACGGGATTGCAAAGAGTTGGTCATGATTAAGCAACTAAGAAGGTAAGGGCATCTGCTATCTGCCTCGGCTGGGCTTGAATCCTGTGCTGCTGCAGCTGCTGACCTTTGACATGCCCTGAAACGAGTCCAGGGTGGAGACTGAGGCATGCTGTGCTCCAGGAAAACTGGTGGAACAGCTCTTTAGATAGATATTTTCAGCAACTGATTTTATGATCCCAATCCTTGCATCTCATGTCTGAAAGTGAGAGTCACTCAGTCATATCTGACTCTTTGCGACCCCAAGGACTATACAGTCCATGGAATTCTCCAGGCCAGAATCATGGAGTGGGTAGCCTATCCCTTCTCCAGCAGATCTTCCCAACTCAGGGATTGAACCCAGTCTCCTGAATTGCAGGCGAATGCTTTACCAGCTGAGCCACAAAGGAAGCCCAAGAATACTGGAGTGGGTAGCCTCTCCCTTCTCCAGCGCATCTCCCCAAACCAGGAATCGAACCAGGGTCTCCTGTATTGCAGGTGGATTCTTTACCAACTGAGCTATCAGGGACGCCCGCATCTCCTGTCTAGAGAAGCACTACATCCCTTCATGGCAAAGTTAGCTTCTGGTAACTAGCAGAACACTTTCTGCAAGTAAGTGCTTGATTGCATGAACTCCCCCTTCGCCAAAATCACATATGTTGACCACCCCCCCCACCCCATACCTCTTTGGAGGTGTTTCTCAGAACAATCTGAAGTGTTGTTTCCTGGGCTGTTTCCTTCATTTTGCCTCAGATAAAACTAAACTCGCATCTCTCATGTTGTTCATCTTTTCTCAGTTGACAAGATTTCAGGCCAGCATAGTTTTCTCTTCAGTTAAATGTCAACTTTGAAAAAAAAAAAAAAAAGTCAACTTTGGTACCTTGCCATGAGGTTCTGGTATAAGGATTACACACAGCAATATTTAAACACTAGAGTTGATTCAGTAATTGATTCTTCCCTTGAATGAATCATTTCCAACCCTTGGAACTAAACAGGAAGTAGAATGGAGTAATTCTGGGCCCCACAGTTGGTGTTGGCTGTGGCAATCCAGGCTGGAGACTCAACCAAGGGTTGGTAGAGGCTGTGTCACTGTCAGGAGAGGGAGACCAAGGCCAGCTAGAGTCGCTGAGGAGTTCCTTGCAGAAGTTGCCCTGTACATCTGTGCTGGAAAACTTACAAATTGGGTGCCAAATCACAGTTATTAGTTTTGTAGTGTTCTAGAGAAAAATGAGCCAGAGATGGGAGACAGAATAAACAAGTTTCAGAAACTACAGATCAAAGAGCTGTGGAAAACTGGAGAAAGGATTAGTTAGCAAGTGATGTGAATGCTTTCAGTTCAGTTCAGTCGCTGAGTCGTGTCCGACTGTTTGTGACCCCATGAATCGCAGCAAGCCAGGCCTCCCTGTCCATCACCAACTCCCGAAGTTCACTCAGATTCACGTCCATCGAGTCAGTGAATGCTTTAGGAGGATAAAACTAGAAAGCACTTGAATTCATTAAGTCATGAAAAAAGCCACATTGTTGAGGTTTGTAGAGTAATAATCTGTGTGAGTGCCCAAGTCAGAATAATCTCTTTGAAGACTTTAAAGAACTCTCCAGCATATGGCCTGGTGGTTAAAGGGGGCTGAGGACAGTACAACTGGAAAATAACAACAGGTCATGCAGAGCCCTGGAAAATGAAAGTGAAAGTCGCTCAGCCGTGTCCAACTCTTTGGGACCCTGTGGGCTCTCCAGTCCATGGAATTCTCCAGGCCAGAATACTGGAGTGGGTAGCCTTTTCCTTCTCCAGGGGATTTTCCTAACCCAGGGATCGAACCCAGGCCTCTCTCATTGAAGGCGGATTCTTTACTAGCTGAGCTACAAGGAAAGCTCAAGAATACTGGAGTGGGTAGCCTATCCCTTCTCCAGCAGCTCTTCCGGACCCAGGAATCGAACCAGGGTCTTCTGCAGAGCTTTGGAGTGCTGAATAATGAAATCCCTTCAGGAAAGGAAGGGTCGGGGGCTTCCTTGGTGCTCGGCCCTTCCACAAACTGAGCAGGGGAGGAAGATGAACCAAGTCAGCGAGATTGCATCAGCAGCTCATCACTCTTGAGAGCCTGAAAGGCGGTGGGAGCGCCCTGAAGCTGGGCTTCCCTGCGCAGAGGGCGCTGCGGCTCAGTCGAAGGCCAGACGGAGGCGGTGGCGTCTTCAGCTGGCCGGAGGGACACGCTGGCCGCCCACCATGGTCAGCAGGGGACATCAGGGCCTGGTCACGCACGTGCAGACCGAGCTGGGGAGCTCCAGGCCCTGTCAGACGCCGGAGGGGACATCGTGTGGTACCGAGAAGAAAGTGGGTGTGGGGAAGGAACGCAGAGAAGCGTGGGCAGGGGCCGGGCGAGAAGTCCGGAAAGCGCAGGGATCTGGCGCGTTCTTCCGCTCCGTCACCGTCCTTCAATGGCCTTCATTTGGTGCAAGGACAGTCCCTGCTCGAAGAAACTGCCCCCGCCCTTCACGTCCACTCTGTGCCGCGGGAGAAGCCGCTCCCACGCGCGTCCGTGACCCTGGAGGCCGCGTGGCCTCGGCCACCGGCTTCGAGCCTCTCGCTGGACCCTGACACGCTGGCAGGACGCGGGGACGTTGCCTGGCAACGGGGCAGCGGCGGGATTGGCCGCGCTCGCTCCCGTGACCGCCCCGGAAGTGGCGCGCGCGGCCTCGCCCTCGCCGAGGCGGAAGTGGAGGCCCCTGACGCCGCCCGCCTCCCGGCCGCCCCTCCGCCGCCCCTCCGCCCCGCTGCGCCTCGGCCCATGGCCGCCTACCCGTACCGCCCGGGCCCCGGCGCCGGCCCTGCCGCGGGCGCCGCGCTGCCGGACCAGAGCTTCCTGTGGAACGTCTTCCAGAGGTGCGGCCAGCCGGGCGGGCGGGCGCGGGCCGGCCTCCCCTTCCCTCGGTGTCCGCCCCGGGCCCTCCGCGTCCCGCCCCTCGGCCCGCGGTCCGGCCTCACCCTGGCCCCTCGGCCCGCAGTCCGGCCTCACCCTGGCGCCCTGGGCCCCTCGGCCCGCGGGCCAGCCTCACCCTGGCCCCTTGGCCTGCGGGCCAGCCTCACCCTGGCGCCCTGGGCCCCTCGGCCCGCAGTCCGGCCTCACCCTGGCCCCTTGGCCTGCGGGGCCAGCCTCCCTCCTGGCGCCCTGGGCCCCTCGGCCCGCAGTCCGGCCTCACCCTGGCGCCCTGGGCCCCTCGGCCCGCGGGCCAGCCTCACCCTGGCGCCCTGGGCCCCTCGGCCCGCAGTCCGGCCTCACCCTGGCCCCTTGGCCTGCGGGCCAGCCTCCCTCCTGGAGCCCTGGCCCCTCGGCCCGCAGTCCGGCCTCACCTTGGCGCCCTGGCCCCCCCCCGGCCTGCTCCGTACCCCGAGCTTTGACCTCCTCTCCGCCCCCGGGCACTTCCCGGAGCGCAGAGCGGCCGCCCGGAGGCTCGGCCTCCGTCCTTCTCCCCCCAGAGCCGGGCCTTCGCTCAGGGACTAGGGTCTCCCGGGGACGCTTATTCAGTTAGGGGAGCAGAGACGCGGGCTCGCCCTGGCTGCCTCAGCCACCAGGCGGGAAGCCAGGCCCTGGCTGTGCGCAGGGGACCGTCACTGCAGTGTCTTCGGTACCCGGTCGTCCTTCCAGCGAATCGGCGCCCCATGCTAGAGTGATTCAAGGTCAGGGAGTGGCTTAGTTGTCTAAGAGAACCTTTTCCTGTTTGTGAAAAGGACAAGATCTGGGTGGCATTCAGACATTCTGTGGGAGAAAGGCTTGAGAGAAACGGAGAAGCAGCTTGGCCTTCAGCAGGGGGACCTCAGACAGTGAAGGAGACAGGCGTGCTTATTCCCCACCGGACTATGGGAGTGAGATAGTCTAGCAGCCAAAGGGAAAAAAGCAGGGAAATTAATTTAGGATTGACAGGAGAGTTGAACCTTGGTTCCGGTCCTGTATTGCTTTGCCTGCACTTTGAATCACCAGTTTAACTGATCTTAATTTTGTAGGGTTGATAAGGACAGGAGCGGTGTGATATCTGACAACGAGCTTCAGCAAGCACTGTCCAATGGTGAGTGCACCCGGCCATCTGGACTTGTGAACTGTAGGCCTGACCACCCGTAGTAAATATCTTCTTTCCTGGATTTCTTTTCCAAATCATTAAGACCCAATCCCTGGCTTGTGGTGGAGGGCTTCCAGGTTTGTTTTGTCGAGTGCCTTCCTGGGTGTCTTGTCAGTGCTGCTCTGAGTCCTTGCTGAGCTTGCTGAGCTGGGTGGGGCAGCTGCATGGAGGTCACAGGGAAAGCCTGAGAGTTGGAGGCTGTGGTGTGAGCTTCAGGAGCACAGGGAGCCTGGCTTTGTACAGCAGAGGGTCCTCCGGTTTATTGAAGGCTGTTGAATTTCTCTGGTGACGGCGTCTTGTGACTTGTGGGGAGGGGAACCAGGGTCCCACTGATGCCGACGAGGAAGTAACTGGGAACGCTGGTGGCCCTGCAGCCGGGTCTCAGGGCTCAGGCTTTTCAGTGGGTGAGTGCGAGTCATCCAGACGGGGGCGAGAGGGTCCCAGCTCTTTGTGCCAGTTCTGGGGGCACACCTTGGAGTCACCTTTTTGCTGGTCTCAGTGATTAATCCATTGACGTGGAGACCTGACTTCAGTAAATACCTGACTGTGTGGCCCTTCTTTTGATTCGTCAGACACCACTCTCTTTTTCTGGTCCTTAGATTTGTGGTGTCTTCCAGAGGAGTGCCATTTAAACCCAAAGAGGGATTGATTTTAAGAGGTAATGACGATGCTGAAAGGCTCACCCTTACCAGCGGGAGCTGGCTGGTGCTGTGGGAGGTGGATGGTGCCTCCCAGGCCTGTGCGTGGACTGGAAGGGAGGCGCGCCCCACTGGGGGTACTCCTCTGCTGCTGTTGGTGAAGGGTTGGCATTTAAAGGATCATACAGGTAATGCTGTCTCTAGAGGATGTCAGACCTGCCTCCAGTTCAGCAGGTTGTTAAAGCAAATGGCTCTGTCGGAACGCAGCGTTGAACCAGGAGCCTGCTGGAGACGGAGTGTGTTTAACCCAGCCACTGAGTGTATATCAGGGCCTGCTCTGGTGACCCTGTGGAGTCCTGTTTCTTGATTTGCCCTGAGGGGTTCCTCGGCTTCTGTTGGGGCTGGGTGAGAGCTTACTGGTAGTCACTGAGCCCAGAGGGAGGTAGGGACTCCCTCCCCACACCTGCCGTGGCTGCCTCTCTCCTCCCTGGGGGTGTGCTGGTTTTTGTGTGGAGCAGCTTGTGATGGTTGTTCTACCTGTTTTGTGTGTATCTTATAAACTGTGGTGTTTTTTTTTAACCAACCACATTTTCCTCTTCAAATTAGCTGCTAAAATTTTTAAATTTCTACCTCACCAGTGCCGCAAGCTGAGAATTTTAAGAGGTGAATTTCACTGATAGTCGGGGACCCCTTACATTCTTAGGCTTTTGTCCTCCCATCCTGCATAACCAGAGTTTGCTTTGTTTTGCTGTGGTGTGAATATCTTCGTAGATTCAATTAGGCTTTTTATGCAGGAAGTCTGGTTATGAGTGGGTACCGATCACTAGTCCTTTCTCAGCCCCGGAATAGAGGTAGGTCGCACACTGGAGTCAGGATGTGTGCCTGCGTAGCCAGGCGCTCCCCCACACCTGGTGCCATCCCACCTGCCTCCTCCCGTTGGCTCCCTGAAGGCACAGGCTGGCTGTGGCTCCGCTCCTCCTGCCAGGATGCCCGCCATTCCTCCGGGGCTGAGCGGCTCCTGTCTCTGCCCTCACGGCCCCTCTCTTTTCTTGGGTGCTGCCTGTTTCCTCCTTGCTCTGCTGGGGTCGTCTCTGCAGCTGTTTCTGGCTCCTGGGCCTCAGCGTCCTGGAGGAAGTTCAAGCCGGTCTCCTGTTTCTGGTTGTGCTGTGTGTCCCGGCCTCAGTCACTGAGGATGGACACGAGTCAGTTCTCTTCCTGCTCCTCGAATTCCTAGAGTTGTTAAGATTGGAGTTACTTTGACTTTCAGTTTTCTCCCCGGAATGGACCTCTGTTTTCATATTGCTAAGTTGCTTCAGTCGGGTCTGACTCTTTGTGACCCCATGGACTGCAGCCCGCCGGGCTCCTGTCCACGGGATTCTCCAGGCCAGAATCCTGGAGCGGCTGCCATTTCCTTCTCCGAGGGGTCCTCCCAACCTGCGTCTCTCAGGTCTCTTGCATTGGCAGGCAGGTTCTTTACCATTAGTGCCACCTGGAAAGCCTGTTTTCATATTAGGACTAGAATATTAAGCTATTTCAGGAAATTAGCTCATTACTGGTGGAAAAACTGAAGGCACAAAATAGCATGGCTTCTCTCTTCTGTTAGCTGTGTGCCTCTGAGGCACTGTTAAAATCGGTTGAATCTGTCCCTGAAGAAGTCCTCGTGGGCCCTGCACACTGAGTCCTTTCTGTCTTTTTTCCCTGGGGGAACTTTCCCGTGGCTGCTCTCAGGGAGGTGTGGTTAAGAGGTGCGAAGAGACACAGGACTGTCTTGCCATCTGAAATAACACATCACCAACCATCTTCAGTTAGGTACTTTTTAAAAACATTTTTACTTCCATATTGTTACTTCAAATTATTGGAAATTAGATTTGCTCAAGCCACTTTATTTGTGTTTCTGTAGGTTTGCAGTACCATAACATTGGTACACTCTGAGAAGGCATTTTTCAAATTGGACTTTATTCATTCATGGCTGTGCTGGGTCTCTGCTGCTGCAGAGGATTCTGTGGTTGCGGCGAGTGGGGTCGCTGCAGTTACGGTGCCCCAGCCGCGGGCTCTGGCGCCCCCTGTCGAGGAGCGTGGGCTCTGGGGCGCAGTAGCCACGGAGCACGGCTTAGTTGCTCCGCGCTTTGAGGGGTCTTCCTGGGTCAGGGGTCGACCCTGTGTCTTCTGCACTGGCAGGCGGATTCGAGCCACCGGGAAGCCCTCGTTGGGCTTTAAATAATAGGTCGTGTGATACTTTGTTTTTGAGGTGTTTTTATCAAAATGGACTTCAGCTCTCTTAGCGACCCAGCAGTCGCAGCTCTTTGAGGCTGTAGGTGAAGGTGACTGGTGGGTATGGAATTCCTGACCCTGAAGAGCCACCAGGCTCCTGGCACAGTCCACGCGAGCCTGCAGGGTGCGCCCAGCCTGCCTGCGTGGCTCCTGCCTCCCCCAGAAGGGCTGGGCGGCGGCTCTGATGTGGTGGCGAGGAAGGGGACAGCGGTGGTGCTGTGAGAGGCCCGGCTCGCCCGCTGATTCCGTGCGGCTGCTGGGTGCAGGGCGACCCCACCCGTGAACCTCTCCCTGCAGTCCAAGTCTGTGCTGACAGGACGCAGTTTCTAGAAAGAAAACTCTCTGGAAAGCAAGAAGAATATATTATCACAGAGCAGAGTGGCGTTTTTCTGCTTTAAGAAAGGGTCCAATATAAATTTGTTAAAATCATCTGTACTCCTGAGGGTTACAGGAAAAACACTTGTGTGCCCGGTGTGAGCCCCCTGCCCCCCCACCCGCCGCCATGCAGCTGTGGCCCTTTCGTGTTCAAATTATGGGTGAAAAGAGGTATGTGTCCTCAGTGCACATGGAGATTCTATGTGTGTTTCTGGTTTTTTTTTTTTTTTTTTTTTTTTTCTTTCAGATGAGACTGAGGCAAGACCTATAGGAACAGAGACCATGTATTTCTAAGTGGAAGCCTGACAGGAAGTCTTTCTCAGGCTGGTGGCTGTGGCATTCCTAGCGCGCTGGTTACCGAGGGAAGCGGGTGGGAATGTTTGAAATTGGGGTTGGCCCTGAAGGCTGCGGGAGGGTCACTCGTGCTGAAGGGCCTCTCCCTGCCCAGTGAGTCCTGGGCACCCAGCAGGCTCTGGTAGGCCTGCTTCTCCGTGTCGCAGCGCATTTTCCTACAGAAGGTGGAGGGTCTCCAGGCTGACGCTCCGGTGTGTCTGACAGCCCGTGCTCCTGAAGTGCTGAGTGCAGCGTCACTAGGGGCGTCCAGCTTTGCTGTTTAGTCTGAGGCCACAGGACCTGGCGCTGAGTAGCGTCCATTCACTGTGGGGTGTGTCATTAACCCTGGTTTCCGTGGAGAGTCGGCCCGGTTTGGATGACAGCAAGGGCTAGTTAAGGGACCAGGAGCCTGCCTCTGCCTCCCGAGCTGGCCAGCCTGCGGGTCTCCTGTCTCCGTGCCCGGCTCTGCCCAGGGTGGCCTCTGCTGTCCCCAGCTTCCCGTCCTCTGGCTCTGCCAGCTGGAGCTCCGACCCACCCACACGCCCCTCTGCCCCCACAGGGGCCTGGCCCTGACCTCGCAGAGTGCCTGTGTTCACAGCATCGTCAAGTCACTTCTGTTTAAAATTCATTTGCCGACGTGGCCAGGACGCCCTCCTCACAATCCGGATGAGCAGTGGGTGTGGCCTCCTCTTCCAGTCTGTGGAATCACTGCGGCTGCACCCAGGCCCCCGGCGGACGGTCCCTGAGGACTCTTGGTGTGGGCACAGCGGGCATCAGAGCTGAGGAAGGCAAGAAGAGTCCAGCAGCTGCATTTGATCCCTCGGGCTCCTGGTCCAGGGTGGGTTGTGTCCTGTGGAAACAGCAGCCAGTGTGTGAGCAGCTGAGACGTCAGAAACCTTCTGTGCACAGACTGCGCCTCCTCTTGGCCCCTCTGTGCATGACTCCTTTGTGGCCTGGTTTTGGTGAGCTGACCTTCCCCAGAACCTTCATATCCACCTGCCCACCATCCCCCGGACCCCCAAGAAGCCTTCAGAGATGCCTGCCCAGCGCACAGGGGCCCCGGCTGCAGGCCTGGCAGAAGGGGTGGCTTCACAAGTGTCGGGGCCCCAAGGGGCCAGTGGGGTGACCTTGGGGCTCAAGGCGGCTTCCCTGGCAAAGCGCCGTACAGACTGAGGTTGAGGAGAGGCAGGGGTGGGGTGAAGGTGGGGCTACATGGGATGTTGGGGGTGCGTGTGGGCCAACTGGGCATGCTCGGAGCCCGGGGGTGCTGCCCGGCGCGGGGTCGGGAGGGGCCTGTGCCCCCAGAGCTGAAGCGGTCTGTACACAGGAGGGGAGGTGGGGTGTTACTATACAAGGAGGGATGGGAGGACACAGCACATAAAAAACGATCACCCTGGTTTTGGTCAGCATAGATCACTGAAAACAGATCCCTGGGCAGAGGTACCTGGTGAACGTTGCATCATCACAGCTTATGAAGGGCTCTGAATTACCAAATCTGTCAGAGTGAGCAGCTCCCTTGATAACAGCTGTTTGGTGAGACCCCACTGCTGTTCTGAGATGAGTCATGGAAGGATGCGTCCTCTTCACAGTTTCGGAGACCGTGGTGTGTTGCCAGCCTGTTGCCTCAGGGGGAGCACGTAAGCCTGTCTTCACGCTGTGCTTTCCGGAGCACTCCGGCAGGTTCGCTCACCACGTGTGCAGCCGCTGTGGGCGCGACGGCGACCCCGGTCCTGCGGCGGTGGTGCCCCTGGGGCGGGATTCTCTGCAGCGCAGTTGTGGCTCTCCAGCGGGGCCAAGCGCCCTCTTCTCAGCTCACCTGGTGCTGTGGGCCTGTGAAGTCCAGTGAGGGGTAAGATGGCCGTCTCTGGTTATAACGCGAGGAGGGCGAGCGGCCAGGCGCAGGTCTTCATGAGCAGCTGTGAACGTGTGGCTGGACCGGAGTGACTCTCGGGCAGCGTAGACGGGACCCTGGCTGGCCGTCGTCCAGGGGCAGCCTCCCCGCTGAGACCCGTGGCCCTCAGGGCTCGATGCTGACAGCTACTCACTTCTCTGGCTTCTGGGGTTACAGACGGGGGATTCGGAGATGCTGCCTGTCTTACCTCCTGCTGTTTGTTTCAGGCACCTGGACTCCATTTAACCCAGTGACTGTCCGATCGATCATATGTGAGTATGGGCAACCTTGCCGGGCCTGTGCTTCCGGCTGATGCTCTTCGAGTGTCCCGCCTGCCCCACCACCCCTGAGCCTCCACTCTGCGTTCACTGTGCGCCCCACCCTCATTTCCACACACGCTTCTGCTCCCCCCCGGGTTGCGTGGCTGTGACGGGAAGAAGCAGCTGAGTTCTCACGTGACCAGTCACTCAGCTGGAGTGACTTCTGTGCACGCCAGGAGCACTTCAGTTCCCTGAAGAGGCAGATGGCGCACTACGTTTTGTTAATGGTGTCTCAGACTGAGATTTCATACCTGCGTCTCCATCCATGCTGCATGCAGTCGTATGTAAATGTAGTTACAAGTTCTTATTTGGACCTGGAATGAGGCTGATTTTTTTAAAAATGAAAAGTGGGTCTTGCTTAAAAAAACCCCAAAAAGCCAGTAGTCTTTTTCTCATTGGAACGGGCCTCCCTGACCGAGCCCTCTAAGGAGCTTCTCCTCGGGGATGCGGATCCTCTGGGGGACGGATGGGCAGCTCCAGGAACCAGACCTCAGCCTGGAGGGTTGGGGTGGGCCCCTTGACCCCTCTGCACCCCAGTTCCTTCCCGAGAGCAGGTGTGCCCAGGTTTTGAGGAACATCCTTCGGTGTAAATCGTTCCTATGGTGGATCTGTCAGGGTGTTCGGCTTGCACGTCCCTCTCCACAGCCGCCTCACGCCCACCTGGCTGATTGAGGGCTGGTGTCACCACAGCCCCTGGGGACCTGCCGGCCGAGCTCCGGGCTGGTCCTGGAGGAGCCCAGCCTGCGGAGCTGCGGGTGTGCCTCTGCCCTGGTTCCTGCTGAGCCGTGCCCTTTCGCTTCAGCCATGTTTGACAGAGAGAACAAGGCCGGCGTGAACTTCAGTGAGTTCACTGGCGTCTGGAAGTACATCACGGACTGGCAGAACGTCTTCCGTACATACGACAGAGACAACTCGGGCATGATCGACAAGAACGAGCTCAAGCAAGCCCTCTCAGGTTTCGGTAAAACGCTTGTCTTGACTGCGTAGCTCTTTCATTTTGGAGCCATATGGGGTATCTTGTTGCTTTGCTCAGCTTGATGATTTGAAGCCGCCTATGTGAACTTTTTGTTTACAGCGCAGTTTTACATTTTTGATGTTTCTTTATCATACAGGCTTATATTTGACTTGGGGGCTTTTATGCGGTTTTCCATCCAAAATGAGATAAGGACTATGCAGTAGTTTTCGTTTGTGAAGTGATGTCGCAGGCACACTGAGAATGTGGCTTTCAAAAAGTTTAAAGTGAACGAGTCAAGATAAAACAGCTTACATATATAAAGCAGCTTCCGTCCCCTGACATGAGAATACACGGCCCAATGATAAAATGCCCACCAAAGACGAGCTGTGGGTTGCATGGAGTGCAGGCGTGAGCACGGAAGCCCGCATTCTCAGGTGTGTGCAGCCTGCGTGCTTGCTGTGCCGTGAGCAGTGCTCCCGTGGTGCCTTCCAGAGCGGTCAGCAGGCCTGGTCCCGGGGCCCCCTGGGCCTGCGGGGAGCTCGGGGCTGGTGAGGAGGGCGCAGGCGTCGCACCAGGATCCTGGTCTGACAGCGTGAATCCCCAGCCCTGTTTTGGCGGGGCCCTTCTGTTAGAGCCAAGTGCACTTTATTCTGGCTGTTTCTGGTTGTAATAACGAAATACACTTTGGTCCTTGTAGTTATCGCTGTGCTTCTTCCCCACCCCTCTTCCTCTGCGTTTGTCATTTACGGCTGTCTTCTCCTGTTTGTCTCTTGCTTTAGAGGCTGTGGGACCCCCCAGAACTTTGTATCGCCACCAGGCACAGGTCAGGATTTGGGCAGGACGTTGGCCCCGCGTTCTCTGAATTGGAACTTGGAATACGGCTGGCCTTGCTGTGCCCTTAGGTGGGGGTGCTGAGCATTAGGGGCGTCCCTCACAGAGCAGTCCTGGGCAGGAGGAAGCTGGAGGCCTGGCTGACTGGAACCTGGACCCTCTGAGTTAGTTTCCAGGCTGATGATCTCAGCACCTACCGCAGTGTTTCTAACCTTGTCAGGCCTGGAGCCCGCTTTCGCTCAGTGCCAGCAACCGTCACGTCCTGGACTCGGGTTGGAAACGCTGAGGTCAACCAGCCAGTCTCTGGCTCTCAGGCCTGCAAGTCCCAGTCAGATCCAGGAGGTCAGACGCTGATGGGCTCCAGGGTGCGGGGCAGAGCCGAGAGCCTCCCTGACCTTCAGCTTTTCCTGGAGAAAGGACATACTCTGCTGCAGCATTTCTTCAGTTACGCCGCGGGGTTCCTTCCTGCCCTTGGTCCTCCGCTTCTCAGACTCCTCTGGCTCCTCGTCTCCCACCCAGGGTGACTGTCAACCTTTTGCCGGTTACTTGTTAGTGACTGTTAAAGAATTTGCCCTGGGAGTGGAATCTCCTCTTTGGTTTCTAAGAACAAGTGTCTGTCAGTCAAGCTGGAGCTGCATTGCAGCTCAGCAGACGCATGAGGAAGTCAGGGTGGCTGAAGCCCTAAGGTGCCTTCTGACCTCTCACCCCCCTACATGAAGTCTCAGGCCGACCCTGGCAGGGCTGTGTGACCCGGAACAGCTCACCTGCTGGAGTTGAGGGCCCATCTGTTCATCTTTTAGGCTTTTATTCCTGTTATGTGCTCCATAATGGAATGAAAGAACCTCTTGATAAAGGTAAAAGAGGAGAATAAAAAAGCCGACTTAAAACTCAACATTCAAAAGCTAAGATCGTGGCATCTGGTCCCATCACTTCACGGCAAATAGATGGGGAAACTGTAGAAACAGTGGCAGACTATTTTCTTGGGCTCCAAAATCACTCTAGATGGTGACTGCAGCCATGAAATTAAAAGCCGCTTGCTCTTTGAAAGAAAAGCAATGAGCAACCTAGACAGTGTATTTAAAAGCAGAGACATCACTTTACCAACAAAGGTCCGTCTAGTTAAAGCTCTGGTTTTTCCAGTAGTCATGCATGAATGTGAGAGTTGGACCATAAAGAAAGCTGAGTTCCCAGGAATTGGTGCTTTGGAACTATGTTGTTGGAGAAGACTCTTGAGAGTTCCTTGGACTGCAAGGAAATCCAACCAGTCCATTCTAAAGGAGATCAGTCCTGAGTCTTCATTGTAAGGACTGATGTTGAAGGTGAAACTCCAATACTTTGGCCACCTGATGCGAAGAGCTGACTCATTGGAAAAGATCCTGATGCTGGGAAAGATTGAAGGCAGGAGGAGAAGGGGACGACAGTGGATGAGATGGTTGGATGGCATCACCGACTCAATGGACATGAGTTTGAGCAAACTCTGGGAGTTGGTGATGGACAGGGAGGCCTGGCGTGCTGCAGTCCATGGGGTCGCAAAGAGTCGGACACGACTGAGCGGCTGAACAGCATGTTTTGCATGCCAGGTACAGAGACCGGAAAGTAAGAAGGTGTGTAAGGCAAGGCCACACACGCCACTCGTCGGGGACAGACAGTCCTGCCGTCCCTAACAAAGGCAGGCTCCCCACCCCAGCACTCCTGCTCCAGCCCGGCACCCAGCCCCTGGCAGCCTGAAGCCAGCATGGTTTGAGGGGACGTCGCACAGGGGCAGTGAGCCTCCGCTCACTCATCACCCTCGTCGGCTGCTTTCTGTCTTGTGCTGCGCCTGCTCTGCCCCTTTTAATGCAGCGGAGTCCAAGCCCTGCCACCCATACGCCCACTCTGCGTCCTGGAGCCCGCGCCATCAGCCATCAGCCACCCTGCCCAGGTCAACGGCGTCTTTACGGTCAGGTTGACCAAGTTTCGGCCCTGACGGGGCCACGGCAGCCCCCATCCCTGTCTGTGCCATTGGCCCTGTCTGTCCTCTACTGTAGTTTCTGACTGGCATCCGCTTTTCTTCCTAGCACTGCGAGTGGGTGCTGGGTGGCCAGTGGAGGCAGCAGGCCGCCTCGCTAGCTCTTGGGGAAGAAGGGCTTGTTCCCTCCACTGGGAGTGCAGCCTTGGGGAAAAGGGCGTTCTAGGAGGACGTGCATGGCACACAGTGAGCTGGCCAGCAGAGTTTCCGCCTGCCTCACTGGCCTAGAACAGGCTGCTGAGGCGGGCCCACATCTGGAACTTGGGGGCGGAGCCGGCCGAGCAGCGCATCGGGCCAGTGGCGCCTGTCTGGTCCTTCGAGCCCCAGTCTCCGTGATGCTATGTCGCTGTTGCCATCGTGCCGTCCTTCCCCGGCCTGGCCTCTGTCCGGCCACAGGCTATGCCAGGTGTAGGAGGGTCCGGTCTGCTGCTCAGCTGCAGGGCGGGGCCTGGGTTGGTTCGCGGGATGTGAGGAGCTGGCTGGCCACTCTGGAAGGTACTGTCACACGTGTGCACGTTCGACTTTTTCAGTAGAGTGGTGAAGTGCTCGTAGAGGGAATTACCCGAGACACTCACTCAGACAATAAGTGCACATAGCCTTGCAAAGATTCCAGCGAGACTGAAAAGTGGCCAAAATACTCTGCACCTGGATGTCGTCTCCTGAATAAGGAAGCCACGGTCACCCAGGTGGTGAGACTGGGGGCGGCGAGGGCAGGGCTGAGAGAGCCAGGGCATCCCTGCTGCCCTGCTGGAGGCCGGGCCGCTGGGGCATTGGAGGGGGATCAAGGCACCGGGATGGCCCTTCCGGAGCTCCATCAGAGTGCAGCTGCTGCGCCCTCGAAGCCCTGACGTCTTGATGTCAGTGAGCGGCTGATGCAGGGCACGGGCCACCAGTTAACGTCCTGTCCTTAAGTTTACACTTTGTATCCTTGGGAGCTTTAGTGACCTTTTATTTTGCAAAGCAGTCTTTAGCAGGGAGTAATCCAGGACAGCTGAGTTATTCACAGCTTCACCGCTAGCTTGTTAAGAATGAAGTAAAGTTTACCAATAAGGGCTTTTAAGAAGGCTGATATTCCAGAAGCCCCTGCAGGGCGACTGTAGCGCTGGAGTTGGTGTGAATGAGTGATTCCGTGGTCCCTCCAGGAGGGTGCCTCCTTGGGGCCGAAGGCACAGTGCAGAGACTCTGCGGAGCTCTCGGTGTCTTGCCGTGTGCTTGCCCCTGGGCCTGCCTGGGGGGCCCACGTTGTGTTCTTGGGGGTTGAGGGGGGGAGACTGGGTTCCAGGGCCGGCGTGGGGTTGACTGTGCCCGCCCCCCTGCAGGGTACCGGCTCTCTGATCAGTTTTACGACATCCTCATTCGGAAGTTCGACCGACAAGGCCGGGGGCAGATCGCCTTCGACGACTTCATCCAGGGCTGCATCGTGCTACAGGTACTGCCATCGGAAGGCCCGGGGTGGTGGGCAGTGGGCGCCCGAGGCCCCGCGCTTGGGCAGTTGAAGCGAGTCAGACGCAAAAGACTGGCTCTAGAAGCTACAGAAGTGAGTGTGCTTTTTGGAGAAGTAACTACAGCGTGTCCCTCCTCCCCTGGAAACCCTGAGAGCCGTCCATTTGGAAGGGATCCAGCGGGAGGTTCACATGAAGACCTGGCGGTGGCTTGTGTTATGTTTCTTCCTGAGGATTGGAGAAGGTTCTGCCGTGAGGCTCACTCTGTGCCCTTGACGGGAGGCTCGCTCCCCAGCGAGACTCAGGAGCAGCGCCTGGCGGGCTGCTGATCGCAGTGCCCACTGCCTCGCAGGCCCCTCCAAGCTGGCTCCTCCTGCGGTCCCTCAGCTTCCCCCAGGAGGAACCAGGTGCGGGCATGCCCTCCGAGGGTGGAGGCGGCCACACTTCACCCGCCTGGCTGTTCCCACACAGGCCCTGCTCCTGTCTCCAGGTGGGAGGCCAAGTTCCTTAGATTTCTGCTTTAGAAAACGCGGTGAATTGGTGTAAAGCTTTTCTTTATTGTGAAAAGTCTCAATAGTAATAATAGTGAAGACAAGCCCCTGTGCCCATTAGAGTCAGCCATTACCAACTCAAAGCCAAGTCCATATAATACTCCACTCGCTCATAATTCTGACACAGTTCCATTTATGGGAAGCAAATGTGTTTTCCAGAAGTATTTCAGCAGGACCCAGCCCTGAAAGACACCCTTGCCGTTTACATCCAAACCATTTTGTTGTCTTTAGAGTCTGCAGAGAAGATTCTAAAATAAGGCCTAGAAATAATATAGAAATGGAGAAGGCAGTGGCAACCCACTCCAGTACTCCTGCCTGGAAAATCCCAAGGGCAGAGGAGCCTGGTGGGCTGCAGTCCATGGGGTCGCGAAGAGTCGGACACGACTGAGTGACTTCACTTTCCCTTTTCACTTTCATACATTGGAAAAGGAAATGGCAACCCACTCCAGTGTTCTTGCCTGGAGAATCCCAGGGATGGCGGAGCCTGTGGGCTGCCGTCTGTGGGGTCGCACAGAGTCGGACACGACTGAAGCAACTTAGCAGCAGTGGCAGCATCTGCAGAGAGGTGTGCAGGGCACGAGATTGTCAGTGTACCTGGTAACTTGGGGGGCATTCTCGGGGCTCTCCTTGTCGCAGTGATAGTTGAATGACTGAGGTTTCTCTCCCTGACCTGCTGTCCTGATTTCCTTCCTGGGGAATCGGGGCCCGCCAGGCCCTGTGCTTCAGTGACTCATTGGAATGCCGGGTGTCTCCCTCTCAGGGTCTGGTGAGGTGAGATTACAGGGCTGCCCTGCTGGCTAAGACAATAAAGAATCTGCCTGCAATGCTGGAGACCCAGGTTCAATCCCTGGGTTGGGGAGACCCCTGGAGGAAGGCATGGCAACCCATGCAAGTATTCTTGCCTAGAGAATCCTTTGGACAGAGGAGACTGGCAGGCTACAGTCCATGGGATCACAAGGGGTCAGATACAACTGAGCGACTAACACTTTTCACTTTTATGCTGTCAGAATGCGTTAGGAATAGAGGTGATGTGGAAATTTTGCCAGGATCTGTGGGGTTGCGATTTTCATTTGACGTTATGTCCCCTGAGTAACCAGCTGGTCCTTGCGCCTGCATAAGCAAGGGTCACCCTGTGTCACTTTCACCCCCAGAGTAACAGGATCTGAATCCCCGCTGCCTGTGAACGGAGCACAGACCGTGGGCCGCCCGTGGCCTGCCGCTCTCTGGGCCTGGTGTCCCTGCCCCCACCCCTGGAGGAGGAACCCAAACTGTGCACAGATACGGGGGTCAGAAAGGAAAGGCTCAGCTGCAGGCCACCTGCAGAAAGTCTTCAGAAGCCCTCAGAGGTCGTCTTCCATCTGCCTCTTTCGAGAAAGAAAAAGCCTTATTGAAAGTTGTTTTTATGAAGCAGTGTGAAAAGTGGCAGAAGTCTTCAAGCACAAAGAAAGGGAGACCGCGCCGTGCCCTCCCAGCAGAGGGGACAGCTGCTGCTGTGTCTGGGCTCTGTCACTCCAGGGTTGGCCACTCAGGAAGCTCCAGCTCACCCCCGCGTGGACCGTCACCTGTGTCAGCCTGTTGGTTGTTGGCCATTGACCTGCCCAGCTCAGGGCAGAGAGGGCTGGAACTGGAGCCGGGAGTGGGAGGCTCGGCTCACGGGCCTGGCTGCAGCCCTGCTTGGCCCTGGGGCAGGTGGACAGGCGGCCGCCAGGGTCTCAATGAGCCTGGGCACTGTCCTCTCCAGTCTGGGCTCTTTCGAACCCGTAGTGGTTTCCAGCTTCTGTCATTCAGTGCAGCACTGACATAGCTGCCCCAGTCTCTGCTGTCCAGTGGCTGGACTTGTGAACAAACGGGGAGCCTTGGGGGCTGGTCAGCCAGGAGGGGATGGGGAGGGTGGGCATCAAGACGAGGGCCTGGGCTGGCACAGGAGACCCCGCCCTTCTGGCTCTGCAGCCAGGCTTCCCCCAGGGGGGCCCAGTGGGGGCTGGTTTCCCTTTGTCCTGAGCAGCCTGTCGCCAGAACAGAGGTGAGCCTTCAGGGAGGGCCCCGGGAGAATGGTCTTGTGGTGGCAAAGGAGGCCCCGGGCACATCACCCGCTGTGGGGAAACTTTGTTCTGGGGCCAGAGACCCTGCCAGGATCCGGGGCTGTGGCCCACACACTGGGCACCCCCTCATCGTCCGCTGTCCTGCCCGACGCCCCATCTCCTGAGCAGACCCACCTGCCCTGTGGGCGGTCAGGGACACCTGCCCTGCGTCCCTGCGCTGGGGGTGTGGGATGTGGAGACAAGGACTCTTCTGAAGTTGGGCTCCTGAATGTCTATTCACCAATGCATTGTGTTCCTTCTGTTGGTAAGTGTCAAGTTTAAACACCTGCCGTTTTTCCTCAGAGGTTGACAGACATATTCAGACGCTACGATACTGACCAGGACGGCTGGATCCAGGTGTCGTATGAACAGTACCTGTCGATGGTGTTCAGCATCGTATGACCCTGCCTTTCTGCAAATACCAGCATGACTCACGGGAAAAAGACTGGAAATGCCAAATCTCTTACCTTTGATGAAACAAGCACCAGTGCAGTGAGACACTGCTCTTTCTTTAGATTTTGTATAACTACTATTTGGGGACCCAACTGTATATATGTGGATAAGCTGGTTAACGTTTCCCAGTTGTAACAATAGTTATATCTTCCCTCAGATACAGACGTTTGATATGAGGCTGTTTAATTGTGCCATGAGGTAACATATAATAATGTTTCAGGTATTCTGCTTGCAAAAAACTTATCATGTGCTTTTTCAGATAGCTCTAGTTCTGGAGTGGAAATACGTTATTAGCCAATAGGAACTTTAAATAGTATGGGACTTGCACAGAAGGCCACTCAGGTGCCTTACTTTTTAAAGAGGGTTTACTGTATTCACTTGAACGTGCAGCGTAAGCAATAAAGCACACGTATCCTTGTGCCTGTCCGTCTCAGATGCGCTCACCTGGAGCTCCGAGGGGTTCAGCAACCTGGGCTGTCTCCTGGCCCTGGTCGTGGGAATCCCAAGATTTGTCCATCCTCTGATAGGAGTTGGTTTACATTTGGTAAAAATTTGGAAATACAGATCCAAATTTGATTTGGAAAGGAGTGGTTTTTCTTTCACTTAATAATGATGCACCTCTGCCCTCTGATGGGCTTGATCAGAGCTTGTCACGCGTGAAGGTGTGCAGGGAGTGCGCCCGCCCCCGCCCCCCCCCCGCCATGTGCTTGGTGCCCAGCTGGCCCAGGCTCCCGGCGCTGCCCCCAGATGCGCCTCAGGCTCCTTCTGTGCCCGCCCCCTTTAAACGCACCTCCCTAAACCAGGACTCGGGGTGGGCCTCTGGGCGGGTGTTAGCGACCCATAAATGGATCTGGGGTGCCAGAAACAGGGGGTCCATTTTGCGGACCTGTGCTGGTGGGAGATCAGAGCCTTGGGGGGCTGTGGATTTTATCTGCAGTGTGATTACGAGGAATGTCATCGAGCACAGTACCTGGGGTTGAGATAAAGAATCTATGGGGCTCCAACTGGCCTTGTGAGCTCATGGACGAAGGTCCAAGGGGTTCTCTGAGGATTCCACGCCTTTACCCTTCGTGGATCTCTGCACTTCGAAACACTTCTGAGGACACCAGCCCACCATCACAAGTTGTACTCCAGAGGTCGGTTCTCAGATTCCTGACCCTTGAGACCTGGGGCATCTAGGTGGGCAGCTGGACTCATCTTGTACCTGGTGCCCACTGCCTCAGCCAGAACTGCCCCTGGTCTATCTCCCTGTCTCCCAGTAGATGGAAGTGTAGACAGTGAGCCCACGTCCCCTAGAGGCTCCCCAGTAGACGGAGGTGTAGACAGTGGGCCCACGTCCCCTGGAGGCTCCCCAGTAGACGGAGGTGTAGACAGTGGGCCCCTCCCCTGGAGGTTCCGCAGTGGATGCAGGTGTAGACAGTGGACCCCTCCTCTCCTGGAGGCTCCCCAGTAGATGGAGGTGTAGACAGTGGGCCCCTCCCCTGGAGGTTCCGCAGGGGATGCAGGTGTAGACAGTGGACCCCTCCTCTCCTGGAGGTTCCCCAGTAGGCGGAGGTGTAGGCAGTTGGCCCCACCTACCCTGGACTTTCCCCAATAGACGGAGGTGTAGACAGTGAAACCCACTTCCCCTGGAGGTTCCCGAGTAGATGGCGGTGTAGACAGTGTGCCCACTTGCCCTGGAAGATTCTCTGTAGATGGAGGTGTAGACAGTGGGGACCACTTCCCCTGGAGGTTCCCCAATAAACAAAGGTGTAGACAGCGGGACCCACTTCCCTTGAAGGTTCCCCTGTAGATGGAGGTGGAGACAGTGGGCCCACTTCCCCTGGAGGTTCCGCAGTGGATGGAGGTGTAGACAGTGGGTCCACTTCCCCTAGAGGTTTTCCAGAAGATGGAGACAGCGGGACCCACTTACCCTGAAGGTTCCCCTGTAGATGGAGGTGGAGACAGTGGGCCCCTCCTTTCCTGGAGGTTCCCCAGTAGGCGGAGGTGTAGACAGTTGGCCCCTCTTACCCTGGAGTTTCCCCAATAGACGGAGGTGTAGACAGTGAAACCCACTTCCCCTGAAGGTTCCCCTGTAGATGGAAGTGTGGACAGTGGGCCCCTCCTCCCCTGTAGATGGAGGTGGAGACAGTGGGCCCCTCCTCCCCTGGAGGTTCCGCTGTAAGATGGAGGTGGAGACAGTGGGCCCACTTCCCCTGAAGGTTCCCCCATAGATGGAGGTGGAGACAGTGGGCCCCTCCTCCCCTGGAGGTTCCCCAGTGAATGGAAGTGTGGACAGCACGGTCCCTCTCCCCTGGGAGGCGCCATGCTTGTTTACCCCATGAGCTCTGGCCTGCACCGACCGCACGCTCAGAGCGAGGGCAGGCACCCCGCATTCGCGCTTGCGGCCCCTGTGACATGGGCCCCTCACCGTCTCATGCTGGCCTCTCTGTCCTCCCTGCCCCCACCCCTGCAGGACCTTAGGCCCTGGATTCCCCCCTGGACCCCAGGACCCAGGATCTCTGAAGCTGGTCTGGGGTGACAGCAATTCCCAGCTTCACTGAGGAACCTGCCCAGTGCACAGCCTGACTTTAATTCCTGGAGATCCCTGGGGCCTGTGCCCAGACAGAGCGGACACTGAGTTGCTTGCTCTCAGCGCAGGTCGGCCGCAGGCAGGACCCTGTGCTCATGTGATGGGGGATGTCCCCTGATTCAGGGACGTGAGGGAGAGGGAAGCTGCAGAACTGCAAAGAGGTCTGATGTGATACAGATGTACTCAGGTGGCACAGTACACAGTTGGTGCAGGTACACACGTGGGTGGTGCAGACACACGGGTGGGTGGTAGGGGTACGCACGGGCAGTTCAGGTGCACAGGTGCGGTGGTCTGGTATATATTCTGCATGGACCCTCTCAGTGGACTCTCGGGTTTGTACCAGTGCACGTACAGGTGGGGGTGTGTGGGCTGGGAGTGCGGCTGCCGCAGGAGAGGCAGGTGGGTTAAGGGCTGGGGGTCCCCCAAGCCCTGCCCAGGCATGCACACAGGAAGATGGGGACCCCTTCCCTCCAGGGCCACACCCGACTGGTCTCAGCGCCAGTTGGCCACACGGGGGCGGTGCTGTGCCGCCTGGAGGGCCGCCTGACCCTGGGTCTCACCCAGACCCAAGCCCTGACCGCAGGCATGGAATTTCCAGAAGCAACGGAGAAACCTGAGGGATCGGGTCACTGGTTGTGAGGATGGAAACAGCTCTGGGGCTTTTCCTTTGTCAGGATTCTCCACACTCAGGCCAGCCCGGAGTCCTTGAGAGTCAGTTTGGGGATGGGGCAGAGGAAGGGCTGCCGGGAAGCCGGCCCAGCCTCGGGGGGCTCAGGGTGGGGCCATGCAGGGGGCCACGCCATCTGCTGCCTCGAGCCTGGTCACTCAGCCCCTGCCCCTGGCTGCCTGCTCTCACGCTCCTCCTCCACGGGCATCGTGAGCTGATGACCCAGCTCCCTATCTGTCTCCCAGGAACATGATGGATGTGCCTGAGACGCCACTGTTCTCATCGAGCTTCCAAGCCCAGTTCTCCATGAAGAGGATGGTCGCCCGGTCACCACCCCGGTCACCGCCCATCATCACAGCCAGCTAGGGGAGCCACCTGCGCAGTCCAGGCGAGCCTGGTCAACG
>SJXO01003130.1:114383-127863 GCA_006408615.1 Connochaetes taurinus
GCAGGTTAGGGTTAGGGATGAAGTTAATAGATGAAACTTCCTGCTGCCTGCCCCCACCCCAACAAAAAACCCAAAGGTCGGGAGTGAGGGAGGCAGGGGTGGCCTCTGCCTGAAGCTGAAGGATACACAGGACAGCATTCCAGTCAGAAGGATCCTGGAGCAAGAGGAGGGGCGGGCAGAGCCTGGGGGTCTTGGCTGCACCCTCTTCACAAGCAGGGCTCCTGGGGATCCTGACCCCCCGCCAGGCCGGAGGGCACAGTCCCTCATCTGCTCTGTGCCCTCGAGCAGGAAGCCCTGCTTGGCCGTGCACCAGACACTGGACACTCAGGGACACGCATGGGACACACTCAGGCACACTCAGGGAGGCACACTCAGGGAGGCACACTCAGGGAGGCACACTCAGGGACACTCAGGCACACTCAGGGAGGCACACTCAGGGAGGCACACTCAGGCACACTCAGGGATGGCCCTCAGGCAGGGAGGGGGCACTGCGGCACTCCAGGCCCCCCCACCTCGCGGGGGGACAGAGAAAGCGCAGCCCTGGACGAGGGCTGCTTGGGCAACACGCCGTCCCCCGGGGCCGGGGGGCCTGGCTCCTGTGCTGGGCACCTGCAGAGTGACTGCACACCCCTGTCCGCCCCTGAGGAGGCCTTGGCTGCCTGGGGGTGGGGTGGTTGGAGCAGGCCGCACAGCAGGGACAGCACTCAGGCTCACGTAGCGGTCACGTCACCCACCTCCCAGGATGGCAAGTCTGGGGCACGGACGCGGACACCTGGTGAGCAGCGAAGGCACCTGGGGGTGGTCTCTTTCCCAAGCTTCTTCCCTGCCAGGTGGTGGCTACCCTGCCCCCTCGGAGGACAAATGATCCAGGCAAGAGGAGTCTGTCCCCGGCTGGTTGGACCTTCGTTGCCGGGCAAGGAGGGCGGGGAGAGAGGGCAGACTCAGCAACCTGGAGCCTATTTGCAGTTGGGGTTCCTGAGTGCAGAGGGAGGGGAGGTTCTGAAGAGAACCCCGCTCGAGTCGCAGCCCCAGAGGGACACAGTGCGGGGGGCAGTGGGCAGGGTGGGCACGCTGCTCAGTCGCTTGGTTGTGTCCAACTCTCTGCGACCCCACAGACTGCAGCCCGCCAGGCTCCCCTGTACATGGGATTCTCCAGGAGAGAACACTGGAGAGGTTGCCATTTCCTTCTCCACATGATGGTGAATAAAACAGGGCGCCCACAAACTGTCGTGTGTCTCCACGACCTGCGTGGACTGCGTCCCGCTGACCTCCTGAGAACACTGCCCGGGAGGCCTGGAGGCACCCTTGTGGTGGGAGTGGCGTCCAGGGACTCTCATAAAGGCGGTCACCCTGGGTCCCTGGGACTTCAGAGGGGGCACTGCCCTGGGAGGGGTGCCCTGCTTGTGTCCAGTCCCAGTGATGCCCCCAGGTCTGCAGAGGCCGTGGGCTCTGGGGCAGGCGCAGCCGACGGGCGGCTGGAGTGGCGGGGAGGTGCGTGGACACTGGCTTCTCCTGTACTCGGCGTGGGGCGGCCCCGGGAAGAGGCAGCAAGAAGCACTGAGGTGTCTCACTCAGGCGGGCTCCCCAGGGGGCTGGGGGGTGCGTAGGAATGATGCCCGGGCAGCAAGCTCAAGGGGACACAGTGGATGCCAGGCTCTGTAAACAAAGCTCCGTGTCCTTTAGTCACCCATCCAGGGGTCTCCACCCTCCATCCTGCTCTGAGGGCCCCCTACAGGCCTGGCCTTCACAGAGGGGACCCTGTTACCCCTGCCATCCGAGATGTACCCTCCCAACGTCTTGCACGTGCTCACTCTTTCTTTTTAACAAAAAGGAAAAACAAAGCAGTTCAAACGTACTCCGTGCTTCTGCAAAATAATCAGAAATTGTGGACTTTTAACAAGGAAAAGAAACGACAGTTGGCCTGTGGTCCGAGTTACGCACCGAGTCTCTCTGCACATAATGCACTTGACAAAGATTGGATCAAGATACAGCAGCTGATTTAAAAAGAACACAGGCTGCATGCTGCTCCATGTCAAGAGGTTAGATAAAGTAGTGGTAATAAAAGCTGACACTTCGAGTCCTTGTTCTGGAGCGGGGACTCTGCTTTTCCTCAGGTAGAAGTGAATAGACCTGGTGCGTTTGCCTATTAGACACTGGAGCAAAGAAACATCTGGGTGACTTCAGGCAAGAATAAGCCCTGTGAAAGGCAGAGGAGATGGACAGCAGGGTTTGATCTGGGGTGGATGTTCTCTCTGAGGACAGAGGATCAGAGCGCCAGTCCTGCCAGTATCTGCAGAAGAGATTTCCTGGAGCAGGAGCAAGTGCCAAGGTGCTGAGGCCTGTGGTCGGTGAGATCAGGATGGGACCGGGGCTCTGGGTGGGGGTGGGATCAGGGCTGGCTGCAGGCTTGCATGAAGACAGTGTGAGGTTCCCTGGGGACCGGGGAGGGTCCGGATTGCCGAGCAACACAAGGAGGCCCCTGGGCCGAGGTCTCCGGGGACCCTTCAGACTTTGTGGAGAACCCAGGGTGTGAGGTGAGGCTCATGGATGTCTGGGAGGCTCTGGGCCAGATATGCAGCTCCAACCCAGTGAGGGAAAGCGGGCCTTCCAAAGTCCGGACATGTCCACCGAGATGGAGGGAGGGTAGGAGGGTCAGGGTGGAAGAGAGGGAAGGAGCGGGGGAAAGATGGGAAGGGTCGGCTGGAGGCCTTAGCTCCTGGGAACCAGAAAAGTCCGGATCAAGACTTCCTCCTGGAAGGTGCGAGGTTAAAAGTACTATATTAATATTTTAAACTGTAAGACCCTTTGGTTTTAGCAATAACCCCACTGAAGCAGGTACAGCAGGATATGCTACGTTACACGTTCTGATCCGGATGCCGGGACCCAGCGGCTGGGGGAGTCGGGACCCTGCGCCTCCGCACCGCGGGTAGGTGCGCACCGGCCGCGGCTGGCGGGGCGGAAGGGGGCCGCGAGCGGAGGCGAGGGACAGAGCCCGGGGCTCCCGCGGGGGGCGTGCGGGCCCAGAGGGGCGCGGCGCAGCCTGGAGGCCGCAGAGCGCCGAGTGTCCCGCGAGGACGCGAGACGCGGGGCACGAGCCCGCCGTGGCTCACTCGGGCTCGGGGACCGCGGGGGAGGGCGGGGATGCGGGGATGCAGGAGCGACCCGGGGCCAGGACCGCGGGCCGCACGCGCGCCCCCTGCCGCCGCCGGGCCCGGCCGTCTCGGGGCGGGGCGGCTCGCGTGCCGGGGAGGAGCTGTCCTTTCGCGGCCGCGGCCGCCGCCCGGCCCCTGAGATGCGAGCGCCGGCAGCCGCGCCAGCACAGCTCCCGGCCCCGGCGGACGCCTCCCGCGGGCGCTCCCGAGCCTCCGCGCCCCGCCGGCCGGGTAAGTGCCCCGGGCGCGCTCCGCCGCTCCGGCTCCGCGGGGGGGGACCCGCGCGCAGAGCCGTCTCCCCAAGGGTCCCCCTCCACTCACCCCATCCTCTCGCCTCCAGGCCCGGGGCTCCAACCGGCAGCTCCTCACCTAAAAATAAAACAGGAACTTTCGAGGGACGCCAGGGCACTTCCCTTGCTCCTGGTCACTCAGCTTCCCGACCTGGGTGCGTCGGACAGCCCCCTCCCCCGGCTTTGGGAGAGTTGGGCCAATTGCCCTTAGCTCTTGGCCCAGTTTCCCTAGGAAATGTTTCGGGCAGATGCTAGGGGTTGGGGGGAGACTGGGAACTGACCCCCTGAGCCCTCCCCGTGGCAGCTGGTGAGGGTGGGGGGCCCCAGAGCTGGGGGTGTGCAGCTCAGCCCCCTCCTTCCCGGCAGGGAGCACCAGCCTTGGTTCCCACACTCGAGAAGGCTGAAGGCATCTGTTCCAGGAATTCGCTGGGCTTCAGCTAGTGGCACCAAGAAAACTTTTCTCCCTAAAGTCTTACTTTGAGGGGTGGAAAACCCCCAGTTTGTGGGCACTGAGTGAAAGGCACTGGGCTGCCCACAGGGCAGGTGACCGGTCAGAGGCCAGAGGCCAGAGGCCAGAGGCCTTGGGAGGTTAGCCCTGGGGTTCCTCTGTCTGTCTCCCGGTGGGCCTGAGGAGCTGGGGCCAGAGGCTGCCCCCTTGGAAGTGTCCAGCGGGCCTCCAGCTGTGCCCGCCCAGTGACTCACGTGGGGCCTGTGTGTGACCAGCCACAGGCTCTGACCCTCAAGGGGCCGGGTGCAGACGGGAGGCGTGAGAGCGCACCCTGGGCACTTGCCCTCTCGCTCCGGGTACCCGACAGTCGTGACTGGACCTCTCCTGGCCTGGTCAGCGGCCCGGCCCACCCGGGCCGTCTCCAGGGGCCTCTGGCGGAGGCGGGCTCCTGAGCCTGGCGGGTCTCCGCCCAGCGTCCGCCATCAGGGCCTCCAGCCTGACTTCTGCAGCCGCTTGGGCCCAAGCCCCGGCCCGGTGGTCTCAGGGCCCACTCGTGGGCAGGTGAGCGACCTCCTCTCCCCCGGGGGTGGGGGGGCGGTCTGTGCCGGCTCCAGCCGCCAGGGCCAGCAGACCACGCCTGTGGTCTGTGTGCCGGTGAGGACTTCGGGGTGGTCCTGGGCAGAGCTTGGACTTGGACCTTGGGCATTGTCCACTTCTTGATCTGGCCCCAGAGTGGGGCGGCCGCGTGGACAGGGGCACATACGCTGGGCAGGAGCTGTGGGCACCACTCTGTGGTGTGGGAGGCTCTTTTATTTTTGTTTTTTGCTTATGTGTATTTTATGAAGTGGACAACTATTATTTTTACCACGAAAGGGTCTTGGGAAAGCCCAGATTCCTCTGAGCAGCAGAGTCAGCTCAGAGCTCCGGGAGGCTGGCCCCACACTGCCCGGTGGTGCATTTCTGGGGAGGAGGGTTCAGGCCCGCCAGGGCTGCATCTGTTTGAGGAGAGTCTGCAAGTGGTCAGGAAAATGGAGCCCGCACTGAGGCACGACGAGGCTCTTCCAGGGAACAGCGGCATCCCGGGGTTCCTCTCCTACCCTTGACGGGGTGCCTGGTGTGTACTTGTTTGCTCTGGTGCTTTTTGCCATCACATGCGTTTTTAGGACCTTACCATCCTGGGGCTTTGTGGGCTGGCTGTGGGCACGCTGGGGGAGGCCTGCACCGGGGAGCCTGGATCCATCTCAAGCCCTGCTGCTGGAGGGGGTTTGTACGGAGGGGAGTGAGGGGTCAGCACCACCCCCTCGATGTGTCCCCCCGGCTCATCTTCCCTGTCACCCCCACCCCGCGCCAGCCCGATCCAAGCCTTGGGCTCGTTTAGGGAATAGTGGCGCTGGGGAGGGGCCTCCTGGGGCCGGGGCAGGTCAGCCCCCCACCACTTTGGGTCCTGATGGGGCTCAGCGGGTCTCTGAGTGCCCGGCCCCTCTCGGGTGCTGGGGAACGTCCCTGGCCAGTGTCCCCTGAGGCTGGGCCGGTTCTGGGTGCGGCCCAGTCCTCTCCTACCGGCATTGAGAGGCCTTGCAGTTCAGATGACGTGACCGCGCCCTCCGGGATCCAGGCCCCGAGGCTCTGACCTGGCTTCCCAGAGAAGGGCAGGCCTGGTAGCTGTGGCTCCGGCTGAGCTGAGAAGGCTGGACCCTTCCCAAGCATCTGCCCACCCATCCCTGCCCCGGCCTGTGGCCACCAGGCCTCACTCACCCGCCCCAGCCCGTCTCCAGAGCTCTCGTTTCCTCAGACTCGTCACCCCGCAGCTTCAAAGCCAGCTGTTGCCCCCCAAGCCCTGCAGCTGCCCCCCTGCCCAGAAGCCGCCCCGCACTGCCAGGATCACCGCAGCCCAGCCGCCCTGCCCCCGCCGGGACCCCCACCAGCGCCGCCACCGCCTGGCCTTTTCTGCTACTCCTGCTTTCCTGGCCACTCCAGACTCTTTATCTCCATTTATATAGGAGTTTGTGCTCTTTGTTTTCAGTATGGTAACATTCAATTACAGAAAACTGACCATTAAAGAATTTACAGTACCGTGGTATTTATTGAGTATATTGCCAGAGCTGTGCAACTACCACCTCTAATTCCAAAACATTTTCTTCATCCCAAATGGAAACGCCATACCCTTCTTTTTTCCTCCAGCCCCTGGCATTCACCGACTTTCTGGACGTTTCCTCTCCATGAAATCGGGGTGCATCCTCAGGGCCTGCCCTCCGTCCCGATAAGTCGCGTCTCCAAGCTCCATCCGTGTTGCAAGACGCCAGGCTTCACCCCTTCTTACGGCGAGTGGCAGGCCACAGTGTGTGTGGGCCGCGTTTCGCTTACCTGCTCATCAACTCGTGGGCATCTGGGTTGTTTCTGCTTTTTGGCTGTTGTGAATGATGATGCTCTGAGTGTTTGCGTGCTCTGAGCGTGCGCTTTCAGTCCTCTAGGGAGAGGAGTAGAATTGCTGGGTTGTATAGTGACTCTGTGTTGCCCTTTTTGAGGAAATTCTCAAACGCTTCCTACAGGAGCTGTGCCATTTTCCATCCCCACCAGCGAGGCACTTGGGGCCCATTTTCCCTACATCCTCACCAACATTTGTCGTTTTCCTTTTTAAAAATATTACAGTCGTCGTGGTGGGTGTGGAGTGGGGTCTCATTGTGGGTTTGATTTGCATTTCCCTAGAGACTCATGATGTTGACCACCTTTTTATGTACCTGTGGGCCGTTTTATGCTTTTCGAGGGAGAAATATCTGTTCAGGTCCTTTGCTCATTTTTAATTAGGTTGTTTGTCTTTTTGTTGTCAAGTTTTAAGAGTTCTTTTTATAGCCTGGATACTAGACTTTATCAGATATGTGATTTGTATTTAATATTCTCTGTGTGAGTGTCCCTTCACTTTCTTGATAGTGTCCTTTGAAGGCCACATTTTAAATCTTGATGAAGTTCAATTTATCTCATTTTTCTTTTCTTACTTATGCTTTTGGTGACATATCTAAGAATCCATTGCCAATTTAAGGCGGAAAGAAACATAGCATTCTGTTTCCTTCAAGAGTTTTACAGTTTTAGCTTGTACCCTCGGGTCTTTATCTAACTGGTTGACTTTTGTCCGTGGTTGGTGGGTCCCCCGCCCTTCGGTGTGTGCGTGTCCAGCTGTCCAGAGTCTTTTGGTGAGGGGGCCCTTCTTCCCCATCGAAGGGCCTCATTGTTGAAAATCCATAGACCACGCATGTTTATTCTCATGCCACATCTCTCTTCAAAGCCTTTTAAACCCTTTTATTATGAAAGTTTTCAAACCTTCTACAAAAGTGGAGAGAGTTTTATAACAAGCCCGATTTATTCATCAAGCAGCATGAACCCCACCCTGCTCCCCAGATTACGTAGAAACAATCGCCAGCATGTCATTTTTTCACAGGTGTTAGCGTATATGTAGCTCTTAAATGTGTAGACTTTAAAAATTAGCCTTTGATGGTTTTACTTAATTTTTTAAAATTGAGAGACTTTAGTTAATTGAAAGAAGTATCAGCAACCGTGAAAAGAGAGCTCAAAAGGGTACTTAGGGCTGAGGGAGGCACCCAGAGGGCTCGTTTGGGTGTGGGGGTTCAGGCTCCAGGAGAGTAGGGGTGGTCGCTCCCCTTCCCGGCCTCCCGCACGGGTGGGCAGGAGCACGCAGATGGTGGGATGTGTGGGAGCCGGAAGCCCCTGGCGGTGGCCAGCGTCCCACAGCGCTCACTGCGGGAGGGCCCGGCCCATGGAGCGGGCAGGTGCCTGGCACTTGGGGTCCCCGGGGACCACCCCCCGCGTCCCATTGCTGCCGGGGTGCCGCCTCGTCCCTCCACCCCGGCCTCTGTGCTGTAGCTGCCACGTTCGTCTGCGTAGGTCGTAAGCCCCACAACACGCTGCCGTTGTTGTTTAAACGGTTAATACCTTTTAAAGACATTTCCACGGTGAGGAGGAGTCCCGCATTTTTGCCCGCGCAGTTACCACTTCCTGTGCTTTCTGCTCGTTTGTGGATCCACGTTTCCATCTGGTATCACTTTCCTTTGGCCTGAAGACACTCTTTCACATTTCTTATAGTGTGGGTCAGCTGGCAACAAACGCTTTCGGCTTTTTCATGTCTAAAAAAGTCTTTATTTAGCCTTAATTTTGCGCAGTGATTTTCAGCGTCAGGAATTTTACTCTCGTGCCTTTTCCTTCAGTGCTTTACGGGTGCGGCTGCTGTGTCCTCCGCACCCGTGCTTCTCAGGAGGCGTCCTGGCCACGCTTACCTGTGTCCCTCTGCGCCCAGCACTGTGGTCTCTGGCAGCTGCTAAGGTTATCCTCTTTATTGCTGGTTATGAGCGAGTTGATTTTGATGTGCCTTGTATAGTCTTTTCCCTCTTTCTTACGCTTGGGATACACTGACTTCTTGAATCTGTAGGTTTGTAGTTTTCATTGTTTGGACAAATTTCTGCTATTATTGCGTACTTCTGTCACCTCCTTTGCCCTCCTATTCTTTAGGGCCCCAGTTACACATATTAAGCCTCTTGAAATATCTAAATATTTAATTTTTATTTTGATGCTATTATACATGGTATTTTTTTTTCAATATCTGTATTCAGTTGTTCATTGCTAGTGCGTGGAAACAGTTGACTTTTCTATATTGTCCTTTTTCTCTGTGACCTCGCTGAACTCAGTTATTATAGGAGATTTCTCGTAGCCAAATTCTGCACTTTCCCTGTGTCCCATTGTGCTGCCTGTGGACACTGGGGGATGGTGGCGAGGATGCCTCTGCCTCGGCCACGCCTCTGGGGCTGTGTTCAGTCTTTCCCTCCTAGGTGTGGTGTCAGCTGCACACCTCTCCGCAGATGCCTTTTATCAGGCTGAGCTTCCCTGGTGGCTCAGCTGGTAAAGAATCCATCTGCAGTGCAGGAGACCTGGGTATGGTTCCTGGGTCGGGAAGATCTCCTGGAGAAGGGAATGGCAACCCACTCCAGTCTTCTTGCCTGGAGAATTCCATGGACAGAGGAGCCTGGTGAGTTACACTTCATGGGATCACAAAGAGTTGGACACACATGACTAACACTTTATCAGGTTAATTAAGTTCCTTCTATTCCTAGTTTAATGAGAGTTTTAAAAATTATTCTACATGGATTTGGCCTAATGCATCTTATATATGTTGAGGTGACCATATATATATATATATTTTGTTCATAAATAAAGTGAATTATACTCAATTTCTTTAATTCCTTGAGCAAACCTCACTTGTGATATGTTGTACTCTTTATATATTTCTGGTTCCTATTTGCTAACATTTAATTGATTTTCGTGCCTGTGTTCGTGAGGGATAATTTTTGTCTATAGTTTACTCAAAACATCTTTGGTTTTAGTATCAGGGAATGCTGAACTTAAATAAGTTAGTTGTCAGTTTTAAATTTGATTTTTAGTTTTTTGCAGAGAATTGTATGGTTTCTTCCTTCAATTGGTAGAATTTACCAGTGACTCCACCTGGGCTTTTGCTTTTGTTTGTCGTAGAAGTAGATACAGGCTAAGCAGGTTATTTTTCTTGAGTGAGTTTGTTAGTTTATGTCCTTCAGGACACTAGTCCATTTCATCTAAACTGTTGAATCTGTGGGGAGAGTGTTTGTCTTAGTCGCCTTAGTGAAAGTGTTATTGCTCAGTGGTGTCTGACTCTGTGCGACCCCAGGGACCATAGCCCGCCAGGCTCCTCTGTCCATGGAATTCTCCAGGCAAGAGGGGGTTGCCATTCCCTTCTCCAGGGGGAATCTTCCCAACCCAGGGACTGAATCGGGTTAAATGGGTTAAATTCTTTGCCATCTGAGCCACCAGGGAAGCCCCTTAGTCTCCTTGGACTGCCGTAACAAAACACACAGGCTCGGGGGCTGAAACACCACCTGTGAAGAGTGAAGATCCATTTCTCACAGTTCCAGCGGCTGTGAAGTCCAAGAACAAGGTGCCTGCTGGCCTGACTTCTAGTGAGGAGGGGCTTTTAGCTCGCGCGCAGTGAAGAGTGTTGTGCTTTCTCCCTCTCCCTGTGAGGCCAGCAGTTCCGGCAGGGCGGGGTTCCTCCTGGAAGACCCCATTTAGCCCTGATCGCCTCCTTGAAGGCCAGTCTCCAGGGCAGTCAGATGTGGGACCAGGGCTCTGGTGAGCTTACAGGGCACACAGCCAAGTTCATGGCTGTGTTCTCTTGCTTTTCTTCTGATGGCTGTGGGATCTGTAGTGATGTCCCTTTGTTAACAAAAGAGTGAGGTGGGCTGCTTGCTGCAAAATCTCTTACCAAAAGGTATGTGGGGTCTGGCTACTCGCTGCCCAAAAGCCAGTAAACAGGCCAGGTTTGTGGAAACTTTGCTTTATTTCACATGCTGGCAGCTAGGACAGAGAGAGGATGGCAGACGTCTGTCCAAAGGCTGACTTCCACCCCCCTACTGGCAACCAACAGGGCAAGAGCTTTTATAGACAGAAGGGGCAGGGGATTCTACATGCAGAAACAGCACAGTCAGCTCTGACAGTCGTCTTCAAATCGGGCATCGGTGGTCTGACCAGCATCATCTTGGTGGTTTTAGGTGCAGTTAATTTTGAGCTCCAGGCCAACTTGTCACCATTTCTTTGAGGCCAATTCCTGGGTACAGTCTGGCCATCATGCAGTTTAAATTCTCCCTCTGGTGTTTCAGTGGCTATAAGACAGCTTACAGGATGCGGCTCAGGATATTACATATAGCCTTCGAGAAAGAGCCGAAGGCCCTTGACTGTGCTTAATGACTGCATTGCTATTTCGTCTCTGTTTTCATTTGTTTCTTCATTTCTCACTTCTCTGATTAAACCTGTTCTTTGACTAAAGTTTTCTGCAGACAAGAGACAGGCAGAGGAATTGGTGGGGGGCAAGGACCATAGGGTCCAGCTCCGTTTCACCTTCTTTTATTCATGATATTGGTACTTTGTCTTTTCTCTATTTTTTGATCAGTCTGGCAAGAGGTTTATCAATTTTATTGGTCTTTTCAAAGAACCAGCTCTTGGCTTCATTTATTTTTCTGTTTTTCTGTTTTAAGTTTCACTGAGGGACTTCTCTGGCAATCCAGTGGGCAGGACATTGGTTTCTGATGCAGGAAGTGCAGGTTTGATCTGTGGTTGGGAAGTTAAGATCCCACATGCCTCCAGGTTAAAAAAAAAAAAACCCAAAACAAACAAACAGAAGAAACATAAGTTTTATTGATATTCCCTCTTTATTTTTTCCACCTTTCTGCTTGATTTGGATTTGCTTTCTTGTAGTCACTTAAAGTGGAAGCTTAGGTTACTTACCTGCAACCTTTAATTTTTTCCTACTATAAACATTTAATGTTACCAGTGTCCATCAAAGTACTGCTCAGCTGTACCCCATAAAGTCCAATGTGTTGTATTTTCATTCAATTCAAAATACTTCTAAATTTCTTTGAGATTTTCTCTTTGGCCTGTGGTTATTTGCTTACCAGATAGTTGCGAATTTTCCATATATGTTTCTAGTTTAATTCCATTATTGTTAGAGAACATGCTTTGTATGATTTTTATTCTTTCAAGCCTGTTAAGGATTGCTTTACATTTCAGAATACAGTCTGTCTTGAGTGTCCCAACTACAGAGAGTGTGGGCTCTGCTGTTCTTGGGTGAAGTGGTCTGCACATACTTCAAGTAGTCTATGTCTGTTGTTTGGGTGTTCCACAACTTTTGTGATGCTCTGTTTATTTGCTTCGTGCAGTTTGAAGCTCTGAGTGGGGCACTGTCATTGAGAAAGACAGCCTGTCCATGCGCTGCGCCCCTTTCTGTGCTGGCGACTCACCTTGGCCTGAAGCCAGCTCTGTCTGGCGCTCCCTCAGCTCCCGCACGGCCACTCCTGTTGGACTCTGGGCCGGTGCCCTTTCCGACCCACTTACTTTGCCTGCTTTTGCCAGTACTCAAAGTGTGTTTCATATGCTTAGAGTGGACTCATGACACGTTTCCGGCATTTTCACATCACTTGCTGAGCGTGGAGGAAAGGGTGGAAATCGTGAGTTTGAATCTGCTTCCTCTTCCAGGTTGGACACTTGAGGCCTGGCGGGGCTGCTGGCCCCCTCTCTGCGTCTGCTGGCCCGGAGCCTGACGCCGAGGGGTCGCTGGTCTACAGGGTGTCCGTGAGGCTCAGCCCCACTGCACGGGAAACCGAGGTTCTGACGTGTGTCCTGAGGTGGTGGGCAGGCTGCCCAGCCTCGGGCCATGGTCACGGGGCTGCTCCCTCAGCCAGCGATCACGTCCACACTGCAGGTGGCGGCCACCAGTCGTGGTCAGCGGGCTCAGTGCAGCTCTGAGTTAGTGGCCAAAGCGGATGCCCGGTGTGGTGGCGTCTAGAGAGATTTTACGTAGAAAAGAGGAGGCCTGTGTGCCCAGAAGTGCAGGCCTTGGGGGAGGTAGGCTGCTGGGAGGGACACACGGGCCACAGGCAGCAGGAGGGCGTGCCTGCCCAGAGCCTGACCCAGCACTTGGCCCTCTGTGCCTGCGGCCTGCCGGCCTGCTGGAGCAGCAACTCCTGTTTTCAGTCGCTTCCGGGGGTCTACCTGCCAGGAGCTTTCCCAGCACAGGGCTGTCCTCTCGGGAGCGTGGTGACAGGACCAGCTCCTCGGGCCACCCTGGGGGCCCAGGAGCTGCCCGTGGAGAAGGGGCATGGCAGGAGCCAGCTCCTACGCTCAGGGCCTGGGCCTGGCGGCCATGGTTCACACCCAGGGCATCATGCCCTCGCGTGCCTCGCTGTGGGGGGGCACACCCCGGCCACCGCCTCGGGGTTTGGGGCGATGTGTGGACACTGGCTCTGTTCAGGTGACTGACTTGATGTTCCCTCTCTTTTAGGGCCCGAGACGATGATCCCACCGGGGGAGTGCCTGTATGCTGGGAGGAAACGCAGGAAGCCTGTTCAGAAACAGTAAAGTATCATGCCTTTGCTGACGGCTACTGATGGAGGGGAGGCCTTGTGTTTTCACTGGAAAAAGTGAATTTTAGGAAGAAAGCAAGTGAGGCAAGGGTTCTGTCAGGCCTTCCTGAGGGCCAGGCACCCTCAGGATACTGGGGTCTTGGCTGCAGGGTGCAGGGGCAGGACCCTCGGCCGCCTTCCCAGCCCTGATTGCAGCTGAGGTCCGACCGAGGGGTAGCCCCTGCCTGGGTGAGACTGTTTCCGGCTGGATACTCCCCAGTGCCCCTGGGCTTCACCCCAAGAGAAAGGAGACCAGGGCTCGTGCTCCAGCCTCCAGCAGGCAGAGTTGAGGGTGCCCCAGGCGCAACCCCGCCAGTCCTGTCTGTGGCTGCCCAGTGCAGCTCGGGGCCACCAGCGGGCACCCTGCAGTCGCGTCTATGTGGGCGCCCGGGTTTCTGTGACCCAGGCCATCCTCTGGCCCCTGGGGGCTGTAGGACCCGTGAGAGGTTGACAGGAATGGGGCCCCCTCCAGCCCCAAGGATGGGCTGCAAGACTGGTGAGGCTGGACTTTGGAAAGTGGCTGTCACCTGAATCAGCTATGTAGCTTCTGTGACCTTGGGATGGGGCCGGGGGCAAGTGTGTAGCCTAGTCTGAGGGGGG
>SJXO01003130.1:128049-140939 GCA_006408615.1 Connochaetes taurinus
GGCGAGGCGGAGGGGGGTGGGGGGACAGCAGAGCTGTATACCCAGGGAGAGGTGGGGCAACGTCCTCCGCTCCTCCGCTCTGGTGAGAACACTTGTCTCCTTGGATAGGGAGAGAAAGGACCTGGAGACACAGCTGTGTGCCCTGGGATCTGGGGGCAGGGGTGTGTCCACCAGAACCCAGGGGCCGTGTCCACACCTGGGGGCTGAGAGCAGTGTTTCTGGGGGCAGCTCCCTGCCTCTGTGCTCGAGGGGCCGGCCGTGTTTGCACACCTGGCAGTGTGCCTGTGACATTGCTCCTTGAGGGTTCCTTGTCCAGCAGTTCAGGACGCACCGCGCGGTGTAGGCTCCAGCCTTCTGCCAGCACCTGCTCAGGCCATCGCACGGGTGTCTGCTGTGACTTCGGGCCTCGTGTTGCACTCTTGCCCATCTTTGCAGAGGCGGCGGCTCTGGCCGCATGCTGGCCTTTCCTCGTGGGCCGAGCAGGCTCGTTGAGCGTTCACGGTGGGAGTGGTGGACGCCTGGGCTTCGACTCAGAGCCCGCTCTGCAGCCCCTTCCTGGCCGCATCTGTGCCACCCTCGTGGACTCGGGGGTGTGGGTCAGTGATGCAGATGGAGGGGTGTGGCCTGCTGTGCTGTGAGCCGTGAGTTTCCCGCTGAGCTGGGGGGCTGGTGCCTCACCCAGGATCAGTAGCCAGCAGCAAGCTATCAGCTCGCAAGCAGGTGAATCAAGGCCAGACTCAACAGGCACGTGTGTTCCTACACGTGGCGCTGCTCAGGCCAGGAGTGTGGCGTTTGTGATTTCACAGGTGTCACCGCGCTGGCCAGCACTAGAGCCGAGTCCTGCCGGGCGCAGGGTGCTCCTCGGGCTGTGGGGAATGTGGATGCTCTTCTGACTCGAGCCTGGCAGACGCGCGTCTCTGTTGGCAGCTTTCGCTCACTTTTCTATCAGATTGTTTATGTTTTTGTGCTTCGTGATTTGTGAGAGCTTTTTGCACGCTGGGGATACAGATTCTTGAACGTGTTTCACATACTTTCTGTCAGTTTTTATTTTACTTGTGGTATTCTGTGCCATGCAAAAAGCACTTAATTTTCATGTAGTTGAGTTTATTAATCTTTTCCTTTGTGGCTAATTTTATGTCACATTTAGAAAGGTCTTCCCTGCGTCAAGCCTATGAGGATTTTCCTAGAAGATCCTGAATATACATTTAGAAGTTCTGAGCCCTTGGAGTCTTTCCTGGTGGAAGGTGTGTGTTCTGAATCTGTTTCTTCTTCCCTGTGGCTGCTGGTTGCTCCCAGGATCTCTGTTGGGTGAGCAGTGTTCTCCTCACCGATCTGTCATGGCATTGGGTGTTTAGATCTGTGGTTCAGGGACAGTGAAGGGCACCTGAGCACACTCACTCAGCTGTGCCTGTGGACATGGCCCTGCTGGCCTGTCTGGGCACCAGTGTCTGTGGGTTGCAAAGGCTGGGGAGGCTGCTGGGATGTGTACTAGGTGCCTGGGCCAAAGCCCCTGGGCCCTCCTGGGAGTGTGAGCCCCACGTGCCAGCTGCGGTCCTGCCCCCTCGCCAAGGCTGTGGGCTGTGGGTGGGCAAAGAAAGTCTGGAGCCTGCCATCAATGGACTGCAGTTGGAATCTGCTAGAAGCCCAGGTAAGAACGTGCTCCCCGGAGGCCCAGGGTGGGCCCACACCAGAGCAAGCAAGGCGGGCTGCAGGGTCCCTGCCCCCCACCCCCCGCCGCAAGGGGTGACCAGCATCCCTGCCCCGCCGTGGGGGGTGGCCGTGTCCCCGCCCCGCCCTGGGGGGTGACCGGCCCCTGCTCCCCTGCCATGCGGGGTGACCGTGTCCCCACCCTGCCTTGGGGGGGTGACCGTGTCCCCACCCCGCCGTGGGGGGTGACCGGCCCCTGCTCCCCTGCCTTGGGGGGTGGCCGTGTCCCCGCCCTGCCTGGGGGGTGACCGTGGCAGTGATGGCCCTGTGGCTTGCGCTCTGAGCTCTGAGCTGTGTGAGCAACGGGGCTCCCCTCGTCTCCGCTTCTGCCTCCGTGTGACTGGCTGTAACCAGGGCGCGCTGGGCTGAGAACGCTCACTGCACATGGTCTGATCCGTGTGGGGACACGGGGCGGCTTGGGAAGGCCCTCCTGAAACTGATGTTGGCGGCTCTGAGGCTCCTTGTGCCTGCCCCTCCTCCTGCGGCCTCACAGGCACCCTGCCTGCACCCCCGTCCTGCAGGCTGGCCTGCACTTCCTGGGACTTTCCACGCAGGGGACCTTCTCCGAGTGGGGGCTTCAATCCCCTGTGGTGCTGACGTAGCTTCCTCCGCAACTTGTGTGCCATCGTGCGGGTGAACCACGTGTGGTTACTCATCTCAGGTGACAGTTGGGGGGGTCCCAGGTTGGGGTGTCACCAGCAAAGCTGCTGTGAACGCTGATGTTTGAGTCTTCGGGTGTGTGCCTTCATTTCTCTTGGGTGGGATTGTGGGTCCGTGTGCAGTTGAGAAGGGCTCGGCTTTCTGAGAATCCACCAGACAGATGGTTTTCTGAGCAGCTTTGCTTTCCACGCTGCTGGAGGTGGGGTGCGGGGCTCCTCTGCCTTCTCAGGGCGCCTGGGTGTCCTTCCTGGTCTCAGCTCCCCGGCGGCCGTGGTGGAGGCTCACCGCGGCTTGCACTGCATTTCCCCAGTGAGGAACGGTGCTCGTGACCTTTCCTGTGCTTATCTGCTGTCCACAGAGCTTCTCTGGTAAAGAGCTCATCTGTCTTCTTATTGGGCTGTTTGTCTTCTTGTTGAATTGTGACACTTCTTTACAATTCTGGATATAGGCTCTTGTGAATATTTTCAGCCAATCAGTCTATGGCTCCCCTTTTAATTTTCTTAATGGTGACTTTCAAAAGTCATTTTAAATTCTTTGAGAAAGATCAATTTATCACTTTTTTCTTTCACAGTATTTTTAGTATGTGCCCTGAGAGTCCCAGGACCCCTTCCAGGGTCTCCAAGGTTCTCTAATGTATTTTCTTGTAAAGTATTATGGTACATTTTAGACTTGGGCCTACAGTCCGTTCTGATCTAATTTCTGATGTTCACTTGTTTTCCTGGCTGTCCAGTTGATTAGCACCATGGTAGACTTGGGCCTGCAGTCTGTTCTGGTCTAATCTCTGGTACGGTGTGAGGTGAGGCTGATGTTTCCTTGTCTTCCTGGCGTCTGGCTGATTGGCGCCATTTGTTGGAAGGAGCTCCTTTTCCTGTTGAGTTCCGTCATGTCTTTGTCAAGTGAATGGACCAAAAGCACCTGGCTGTCTCTGGACCCTCTCTTCTGGACCCTCTCTTCTGCTCCACTGATCTTTTCCCATCTTTGTCTGAAACAAACCAAAATGGAACACTTAACTCCGAGAGGATTATGGTCAGTCAGGAAAGTCCTCCAACTCTGCCCTCTGACTGACGACGCCCCGCATGTCCACGTAAAGTCTAGACTGCTTGTCGTTTCTGCAAAAAGTCCTGTTGAGGCTCCCGTCGCGGCTCCACCGGGCCCACGGGTCAGCGTCGGGGTGACGCCGTCCTAGCGGCGCCCGGCCTTGCTGGCCGTGTCCCATCGTCTGTCTCTCTGCTCAGCGCTGCTTAGGTGTTGGGGTGTCTCCTGTTGAACGCGTCCCGGGTATTTTAGGTTTCTGGGTCCCTCACCTCCTCCCAAGTTTCCACCCTGCAGAGTCAGGGCCTCCCACTGTGGCTCTGGGCCCAAACCCGGGGTCAGCTCAGAGGGGCGCTTCCCTCCAGTGGGCCCCTCAGCCACCTGGTGGGGCCGAGGGTCTCTGCCCCGGCCCCTGGAACTGAAGCCTGGGGAGGCATGTTGGGCTGGGTTTCAGGGGCAGCCAGGTGCTTGGTTTGAGAAAGCTGGAAAGAACAGAGCCTTCCCAACACCTGTATCTTCAATCGGAGTGTCCCCCGGTGCCCTGCGGGGTGGGGGCGGGGACAGTCACTGCTCAGTTCATCCCAGGTGTGGCTGGGGGCCTGCTGCCCACAGGTCTGCCCCAGTGAGGTCTCGGCCCTCCTCTGGCCCCTGTACCTGCCCTCGGCGCTGCTCTGCTTTCTGGGGAGGCTTGAGTTCTCTCATTGCTGGGCGGGGCTCCCCTCTGGGTGGCAAGTCGGGGCTGCTCCGTCTCTCCACACCTCCTGGCTCTGCGTCTTGTTAGCAGGTGACCGATGCTGGAGTCAGCACCTCATTAAGGAAGAAGCAGGAAAGAAACCGAAGAAGGGACAAGATAACCAGGGAATGGGAGAAAATGTGTATGTCTGTTAAGAATCTAGTATCCCCAATGTATAAAGGGTTCCTGCAGCTCAAGAGCAAACAACCCAATTTAAAAGTGGGCAACAGGCTCAAGTAGCATTCCTCCAAAGAAACACAGAGATGGCCAACAAGCACGGGAGAAGATGCCCAACACTGTTGGCCACTCGTTCATTCAGCCAGTCCAGCTGCTCAGTCGTGTCCGACTCTTTGTGACCCCGTGGACGGCTGCACGCCAGGCCTCCCTGTCCATCACCAACTCCTTGTTCAAACTCATGTCCATTGAGTCGGTGATGCCATCCAACCATCTCATCCTCTGTCGTCCCCTTCACCTCCTGCCTTCAATCTTTCCCAGCGTCAGGGTCTTTTCCAATGAGTTAGTTCTTCCCATCAGGTGGCCAAAGTATTGGAGTTTCAGCTTCAGCCTCAGTCCTTCCAATGAATATTCAGGACTAATTTCCTTTAGGAGGGACTGGTTTGATCTCCTTGCAGTCCAAGGGACTCTTAAGTCTTCTCCAAGACCACAGTTCAAGTGCATTCGTTCTTTGGTGCTCAGTTTTCTTTATGATCCGACTCTCACATCCATACATGACTGCTGGAAAAACCATAGCCTTGACTAGACGGACCTTTGTTGGCAAAGTAATGTCTCTGCTTTTCAATCTGCAGTGATTTTGGAGCCCAAAAAATAAAGTCAGCCACTCTTTGTATTGTTCCCCCATCTATTTGCCATGAAGTGATGGGACCAGATGCCATGATCTTCGTTTTCTGAGTGTTGAGCTTTAAGCCAGCTTTTTCACTCTCCTCTTTCACTTTCATCAAGAGGCTTTTAGTTCCTCTTCACTTTCAGCCATAAGGGTGGTGTCATCTGCGTATCTGAGGTTATTGATATTTCTCCCAGCAATCTTGAGTCTAGCTTGTGCTTCATCCAGCCCAGCGTTTCTCATGATGTACTCTGCATATACATTAAATAAGCAGGGTGACAATATACAGCCTTGACGTACTCCTTTCCCAATTTGGAACCAATCTGTTTTTCCATGTCCGGTTCTAACTGTTGCTTCTTGACCCACATACAGGTTTCTTAGGAGGCAGGTAAGATGGTCTGATATTCCCGTCTCTCGATGAATTTCCCACAGTTTGTTGTGATACATACAATCAAAGGCTTTCGCGTAGTCCATGAAGCAGAAGTAGATGTTTTTCTGGAACTCTCTTGCCTGTTCTATGATCCAGCAGATGTTGGCGATTTGATCTCTGGTTCCTCTGCCTTTTCTTAATCCAGCTTGAACACCTGGAAGTTCTCGTTTCATGTACTGCTAAAGCCTGGCTTGGAGGATTTTGAGCATGACCTTGCTAGCATGTGAAATCAGTGCAATTGTGCAGGTAGTTTGAACATTCTTTAGTTTTGCCCTTCTTTGGGACTGGAATGAAACTGACCTTTTCCAGTCCTGTGGCCATCGCTGAGTTTTCCAAATTTGCTGGCATTTTGAGTGCAGCACTTTAACAGCATCATCTTTTAGGATTTGAAATAGCTCAGCTGGAATTCCATCACCTCCATTAGCTCTGCTCATGGTGATGCTTCCCAAGGCCCACTTGACTTCACACTCCAGGATGTCTGGCTCTAGGTGAGTGATCACACCGTTACACCATCACACAGATGGGAATGTTATTTTAAAAAGGACAATAGCAAGTGTTGCTGAGGCTGTGAAGTATGGCTGGTGTGGAAGACAGTCTGGCAACTCCTCAAAAAGTTACACATAGAATCGCAGGGCCATGGAACATGACTCAGCCCTGAGAAGTAGTGAAGCTCCACACAGGCTGCCTGACGGAAGCAGCTTGACTGTGTGATGGTCAGTGAAGGGTGCCAGGTGTGAGAAGTCTGACTCCATTTACAGAAATGTCTGAGCGAGCAAATCCAGAAAGACAGACACAGGTTGTGGCCGCTGGGGCCTGAGAGATGAGAGAAGCCCTTGGTAGGAGTGGTACTCGGGGGTGAAGTGCTGTTTTGGAGCTTGGTGGAGGTTGGCAGCTCTGTGACTGTCGTGAACGCCAGCACACTCTCACTTTACAGCAGCTTTACGTTGCATGAGTTACAGCTCTGTCAACAGAAAGAAGTAGCCGAGGTGGAGCTTCTGCTCGTGTGTGGGTTTGTGTGGTCTTGGCCCCCACGGCCCCATGGGGTGGGGGGTGCCCGGGGGTTTCTGACCAAAAGGAATGTGTGGGACAGGTTTCCACATTTTTACAAGTGAGTGCACGGTAGAAAAACAGGACCTTTTGGACCCAGGAGCCCGGAGCCCCTGAAGGCAGCCCCCAACCTGGGGAGCGCGGGCCTGGGAGAAGCGGCCCCTGCCCGACTGGCCTGGCCTCACTTTCTAGGAAGGAGGTTAAGGAGATGTTTCTGCACGGAGGGGGCAGGGCTGGGGGTGGGTAAAAGGGCCTGTGAGGGCAGCTGCAGCGGGCAGGACGTCTAGGTAGGGCCGCACCCTTAGAGGGAGGGAGGTGGCGGGGCCTTGGCCTCCCCCTCCTGAGTGAAGGGGCAGGGAGGGGGCACCACGGTGCCCAGGCTGCCTTGCTCACCTTGGCCTTATTAGCACCTTCTTGCCCTGCTGAGCAGGGGGACACGGGCCCTGAGGGGCCACGCAGGCCTAGAGGGCAAGGCCCAGTGGAGCTCCCGAGAGAGCTGAGCAGTGTGCCCAGGGCTGGTGCCCGCTGCTATCTTGGCGGGTGTGACCACAGAGAGGCCACATGGCCCTCCTGCTGGCTCTTCCCCATCTATGGGCCTCCCTCCAGAGCTGCGGCCAGTGGCTGGCATGGTTGGTGTTGCCTGTATGGCTGATGTGCCTGGCGTGGCCTCTGTGCCCAGCGTGGCTGATGTGCCGGTGTAGCTGATGTGCCCGGTGTGGCCTCTGTGCCTGGCGTGGCCTCTGTGCCCAGCGTGGCTGATGTGCCCGGCATGGCCTCTGTGCCCAGCGTAGCTGATGTGCTCAGCGTAGCTGATGTGCCCTGTGTGGCCTCTGTGCCCGGCATGGCCTCTGTGCCCAGCATGGCCTCTGTGCCTGGCATGGCTGATGTGCCCGGCGTGGCCTCTGTGCCCAGCATGGCCTCCTCTGTGCCCGGCGTGGCCTCTGTGCCCGGCGTGGCCTCCTCTGTGCCCGGCGTGGCCTCTGTGCCCAGCGTGGCCTCCTCTGTGCCCGGCGTGGCCACAGTCTAGCTTGTGTGTCTCCGGGAACCAGTGCCTTTTCATCCTGTGAGGCACGTGTTTGCCGGCAGCTGCCTTTTGAAGCTGAGTGCTCCTCCTGAGGTCACTGCCTGGGACACTTTCCGCCTGGGAGTCCAAGCCTGATGGTGGTTTTCCCCTCACAGGAGGCCTGCCGTGGGCACTGAGAAGTCAAACCCTTCCAAGCGGCACCGGGACCGCCTCAATGCTGAGCTGGACCACCTGGCCAGCCTGCTGCCGCTGCCACCAGATATCATCTCTAAGCTCGACAAGCTTTCCGTCCTGCGTCTCAGCGTCAGCTATCTCAGGGTGAAGAGCTTCTTCCAAGGTAGGACCCTCACCTCTGCCCCCCGGGCCTCGCCTGGGCCCACCTGGCTTCCCTGGGATGGGCCTGTTTTCACTTCTTGTCTGGAGCCCTTTGGAGGCAGAGAGCAGCTCTGGTGGGAGGGCTGGGGCCAGCCTGCCCCATCTGGCTCGCCTGCCCAGCCCTGGGGGCACTGTGTTGCCCGAGGCAGCCCTCCTCAGCGCAGGGCAGCTGGTGTGCCCGTCGGGCCCTGGCAGTGCACTGGGCACTCACTTGTGTCCGGTGCCCCTGGCCAAGCCTTACTCCTCGCGTGGCCTAGCTGAGCTCTTGGGGAAGAAATGTGGTTGTCCCCAGCCTACTGCAGCAGCCCGGACCGTGGCCATCAGCCCTCAGCCAAGTCTGAGCTTCTTACAAAGCTGTGCATTTATTCTGTGTCTTCAGGCAGAGGTAAGACGAGTGTTTACAAGGGGCATGTGTGGACACTGGTGGGTGGTGGATGGCAGCTGACTGCCCGTTCACGCTCTGCTTGAGGCTCTGGGAGTCAATGCATGCACAGCCTCCTGCAACGGAAACCGTCCTCGGGCTGTGGTTAGGAGGGCTGGCCGCTGAGGCTGCAGCCTGGAACCATGGGACCCGGGCCTGTGCGGTGCTGGCTCCACCGCAGGGCTGCGGATGTGCGTGCGTCTGACGTGCCTGAGGTGTGGCAGCCACTGTGCCTTGCTGGCTTTCTCAGCCTGGGCGGGCATATTTCCTGAGGATTCAGGCTGCTTTCAACCCCGATGCCCCCAGGGACTCGCTCGCCGTGCCCTCCAGCTGGGCCAGCGCCGACTAGCCCGGCACAGGGCCCGCCCAGCCCTCCCTTTGTCTCTAGGAACGAGAACCCCAGTCCTCCCGCCATGGCTGGCCCTGGGAGCCCCGCTGTGTGAGGGCCCTGATGGGTCTGGGTCCCACTTCTGGGGTCTCGCGGCCCCTCCCCTGTGTCCAGCTCTGCTCTGGGGCTGGACCCCTGCTAGGGGACTCTGCGTGGTGCTGACCTCGGTAAGCTGAGCTGTCCTTCGTAGAAAGGCACCTCTGTCCCTGGGGGAGGCCGAGTGCTCAGAGCTGTGTCTGCTGACCCGGGCTTGGTTTTGGGGGCGGGGAGGTCCTTGCTCCTTGTGACGCCCACCTGTGTCCACCCCCCCCCCACCGGCGCATGGGCTCATGGACATCATAGGGTGGGGACATAGGCAGAGTTTTGACAGCTTGGCCTGGGATTCACCCAGCACCAGCCCAGGTTCGTCCCCCAGTAAATCACCCAGACCCTCTGCCCCGCCATGACTGGAGGCACATGCTTAGGAGGCATTTTTGGAAAAGTAGGCTTGGAGGGCAGCAGAGAATGGTGGGTGCCATGGGGTCAGGAATTTGGGGGGTCACCAGGAGAACTGTGCAGGCTGGAGGGCTTCCAGGAGGAGGCGAGGGGAACGGTGTGGTCTGCAGGCTGCATAGAGGTAGCCCCATCATGGAGCCGTCTAAGGGACCCTTGCTACTGCAGTCCTGCTCTGAGAAGGCCCCACTCTCCCCAGCTGTGGTCTGGGCCCCTCTCCCAGCAGCTGGTGCCCTGCCCTGCCCTGCCGGCCCCCACTCCCTGTGGTCAGCCCCGAGGCCCCCTCAGATCCCCAGGTCCACACCTCTTGTAGCCGCCAGGAGTCCTGCCTTCTCTTGCAGGCCCCACTGACCCACTTGCAGAACTGGGCCTGAATCCTGTCTGAGTCCCTCCCACACCCACAATCTCCTGTCCCTCCTGAAAGCACCTGTATTTCCCAGGATCTCAAGTTATGGGTGCCCAGGACTGTGATGGACCCAGGAAAGTGGGGAAATTCGAGCATTATGCAGTTCTTTGTGAGGCAGGCGACCACTTTCCCGGCTCCTCTATCCCAGGCAGAAGCTGAAAGCAACACCTCTGCAGGGGCTTAACGTGACGTGTGTGCGTGCTAAGTCACTTCACTCGTGTCCAGCTCTTCGTGACCCTTTAGACTGTTAGTCCACAAGGCTCCTCTGTCTGTGGGATTCTCCAGGCAAGAATACTGGAGTGGGTTGCCATGCCCTCCTCCAGGGGATCTTCCAACCCAGGGATCGACCCACATCTCCTGTGGCTCCTGCACTGCAGGCAGATTCCTTACTGCTGAGCCCCTGGGGAAGCTTTCCAGTGACACTACTTCTAAATTAAGCATCAGCACCTCCAGCTGCTGGGGCCTGCGGCATGGGGTCCAGGGCACGTGGGTCCTGATCACCGTGGACTGCATGGTTCCTGGATGCTGAGTCCTCAGGGGCTTCAGGAGACCAGGGGCTGTGGCCACCCCTGTTTGGGGTCAGGCCTTCAGGCATCTCTCGGCCCCTCTTGAGTGCCTCCCGGGGAGGGCTCCATCCCCAGGGCCCTAGTGGGGGCACTGCGGACCTGGCTAAGCCCCTGCTGGCGCTGACACACAGACTCGCAGGAGCTTTTCTCTCCCATCCAAGGACTAAGCACGCCCAACCCTGCTCAGCTTCTGCGGTCAGAACAGACTGGCCGCGTTCAGGGTGGTGTGGCTGTAGACAAGCCTTCGTCCCTGAGAGGCAGTTACAGAAGTTCTGTTTTACTGTCCAGGTTTCCAAGTCTTACTGAAATGCATCAGGTCTTCAGGTAGGAAAAATGCAAATGTGCGAAACAGCAGAAGCAGTCATTCCGCACTGGTGTGGCCTTGGTGTGGAGTCCAGGCCCTCACCCTGGAGCCACAGGCCCGGCCGGTGCTGCCAGTTCTCCAGCCCCATCTGTGCTCACAAGGAGAGAGTTCCGTGAAGGGATGACGGGCCCTCTCCAAAGGCCTGGGGATGTTGGGGGCTCATGGGCCCATCTTCAGAAACTCTCAGACCCCGATTCCCAGTGCCTGGTCTCCATCCCCACTGTGGGGTATCCATTGTGGGGCCTCCATCCGCATTGTGGGGCCTCCATCCCCACCGCGGGGCCTCCATCCCCCACCGCGGGGCCTCCATCCCCCACCGCGGGGCCTCCATCCCCCACCGCGGGGCCTCCATCCTCCACCGCGGGGCCTCCATCCCCACCGTGGGGCCTCCATCCTCCACTGCGGGGCCTCCATCCCCACCGTGGGGCCTCCATCCTCCATTGTGGGGCCTTCATCTTCCATTGCGGGGTCTCCATCCCCATTATGGGGTCTCCATCCCTGCTGTGGGATCTCTATCTCCATTGTGGTGCCTTCATTCCCTTTCTGGGGTCTCTACCCCACTTCCAGGGGCCCCATCCCTGTCCCCAGGGTTCCCCATGCCCAGGGCTTCCTCAGTGACCCATGTGGACAGCTGGGCCAGGTTTGGGGCTGCCCAGGTGGGGCTTTCTGTTCGCCTTCCTCCCACAGAGGTTTCCCTCTGCCTTTGGACACTGATGGGGGACTGGTCACTCCCTCTCTGGTCACTTCCTTGGGTGCAGCTGTGTCCAGCCAGGCCAGGGTTGGTGGCCTTGGGAAGACTTTGATTCTGTTGTTTCTAGGAGTTCAGGCATCGGCCAGGTGTCTGCCTGAATGCACGATCCCTCTAAACCAGGAGCAGAGTGCTCCTCCCACACTGAGCCCGATCCCTTTTGCCCCGAGGCAGGGGGATGACCCATCAGGTCTGCGGAGCCCGCACGCTGCCAGTGGGAGGCCCTGCTGGTCACAGCTCGGGGAGATAATGAGCTTGACTTCGGTATCACCTGTTCTCCCAAGGACTCCCAAGTCTGTGGTCTTCCTCAAGCTGCACCTTTTAGGGGAAACTCTGAGCATTTTCCTGAATCCATTCCCGCTGCAAAGTTAGAAAAGAGGCTTAAAACTGGATCTTAATCTCTGCTTCCTGACTCAGAAATGGGTAATTTCATTAAAGCTTCCATAAAAAGTCACCTTTGGGAAGGACATGAGCTGGAAAGTTCCAGCCTCCAACAGTAATAATGGCCTGCAAATTTGCTTGTAGTGTTGCGTTTGTGTCAACTTTCATGAATTTTTAAAAGGCAGTGAGCTTATTTAATTACTTAACTTGGTTCTGCGTAGACTGAGGGCTGGTGCTTCTTAGTTATAAACCCTTTGCTTGTACCAAAGAGAGGGATTTTCCACTCTTGCAAGTTTCACTATGTGCAAGAAGGGAAACTGGGGCTGATCACAGAAAAGGGAGGAAGGGTGGGTGGAGAATGTGAAGGACCCTGAGGGGGGCGGGAGCCGGGTTCTCTCCAGGACGTGTGGTCCCAGCCGCCCAGGCGCCCCCTTCTCAGACCCAGCATTCAGCAGTGAGACATTGAGCTGGGCAGGAGACTCGCTGGAGCTGGGCTTCAAGGGCCTGGAATGCGGACCCACATGCAGATGACTGAGGACCCCCGTCACCCCAGCCTGGCCGGTGCAAGACCAAGGACCCCCCGTCACCCTAGCCTGGCCGGTGCAAGACCAAGGACCCCCTGTCACCCTAGCCTGGCCGGTGGCATGACCTAGGACCCCCCGTCACCCTAGCCTGGCCGGTGCAAGACCAAGGACCCCCCGTCACCCTAGCCTGGCCGGTGGCATGACCTAGGACCCCCCGTCACCCTAGCCTGGCCAATGGCAAGACCAAGGACCCCTGGTCACCCTAGCCTGGTTGGTGGCGTGCAGGCAGGACAGTGGGTGGGATGAACAGAGGGAAGGGACACTCAGCAGACAGGACCAGGAGGGGAAAGCACAGGTTCGGCCTCCAGGGATGATCCCGAGATCCCTGCGCTGTGAGGGCCCATCCCCCGCTTGCTGTCCGCCGGGCTGTATGCTCTGTGCCGGATGCACCCTGGTCCCGGGCCTGCCTGAGCTGGGCGGGTCTGTTCACCTCCTCTGTGTGGCAGATCCACAGGCCCTGCGTCCTGAGCTGTGTCCGGGACATGCAGGATGCTCTCCTCCTCTGGGGGTCAGAGAGGAAATTCTCCCCAAGACTTAGGAACCTGTGACCCAGGAGTGCAGTGGATGCGGCTGAGCTAAACTGTGAGGTTCTCAGCTTTCATTGACGAGCCATCCTCCCCTGATGAGCCCTGCTGGGAATGAGTGTCTGTGACCCCGCAGAGCATGTCCTGAGGCCTAGCCCCACGGTGTG
>SJXO01003130.1:141371-154773 GCA_006408615.1 Connochaetes taurinus
TTGGGACGAGGTGGGTCCCATCCCTGAGAATGAGCACCCCTGCGGGCCCTCCCCACTGTGTTCTGCGAGTGAGGCACTCCCGCCTCTGAGCGGCGAGGCACGTGAGGCCGGAGATGCCGAGAGCCGGGTCAGGACCTCCTGCCTTCGCGGAGCTGCTCTGTGGATTCCTCCCCAGGGGATGTGGCTGTGGCTGTGGCTGCGTCTCCTCTCCAGCCCTTCCGCTGCAGGAGCCCCTTCCTCGCAGCGTGGACAGCTTCTGGAGGACGGCCCCCCGGGCCTCCCAGCAGAGGTGCGCTGCTCTGGGTCACATCAGGCTGCGTGCACACCTGCCTCTTACCCAGGCAGGTCTCCTGCATAGCCATCCTTCAGAAAGATCACCCGGCTCGTTTTGTGCTGGTTTTTCTTCTCCCGTCGTCTCTTAGTTGCCTCTGGAGGCGGAGTCTAGCCCAGGGGAGGAGCAGGCTCCTGGTCCCTTCCTTCATCTGCTCACTCTCTCCTGGTTCCTGAGTCCCCCCAGGGCCTGTGTCCCCCAGGAAACAGGAAAGAGCATTGCTTTTCCTCTCACTGCCGTGGGATGGACCAGGGGCAGTCCCGGACCTTCCCTGTCCCTTCTGGGTCAGTTAGGGTCTTTCAGTCACTGGTACTAGTGTGATCAGTCCACCCGAACGTTAAATCTCTGAAAGAATTTCAAGTGTGAGCCTTCTCACTGCCTAGGCTGAGGGTCTGGCAGGCAGGGCTGGGGCAGGGGGAGCCTGATGGTGAGCTTGGCTGCCCCTCCCTGAGGTCCTGCCTCACTAGAGCCATGGCTTCTGGCCTTTCCGGGTCAAAGCAGCAGCAGGAAGAAGAGGTGAGGTTGGGAGAAGTCTGCCTGGTGTTGCTGGGAGCTGGCACCCAGGCTGGTGGTCTTGGTGTTTTCCCAGCTTCTGAGGACCACATGCCTGGGGTGTCTGTCTGTCTCAGTGGCTGACATGGGTCACTCTAGTCACCATCCTCTCTAGTCACCTCCTTGTGCTTCCTTCTTTAACACAAGTGTCAGACAGCTGCATGCCTACAGGCATCCTCCCGGGAGGAGCTGAAACACCCTCGGCCAGTGTCTGGATATTGTGGCCCCACCTGCTCCATAAGAAACGTACGTCTTTGACGGGCCTGGTTGACACATGGTGCTTCTCACTTGCAGCCCAAACGCCTTTGGAGTTCTTGAATATAGAGAGACCCCCGCCCCACGTGCCTCTGGGGCCGTCACGAAACTCCTCCCGCTGGGCGCCAGCGGGGCCGGGGCCCCCAGCCCTCTCCTGGTGCGTGTGGCGGGACCGACAGCGCCGCCCTCCAAGGACGCCCTTCTTACAGCCTCGAACATCTCTCACCTCTGCCATCCTCTCTGAAGCCTTGCCAAGGTCATCTGGGGCCAACAGTTGGCACATGTTGTCGTGGGGCCTTGGCCCAAATTCAGACTGAAAGTTTCACGTTAACAGCGAGCTCTAATGCAGGAACACAGAACAGTGGCTGTGCTCCTCGCCTCCCAGGATTTACAGGCCAGTGGGGAAGGCCTGCCACCAAGCACACAGACTCTCCCACTTCCAGAAGATACAATGTCGAGTAACTGTAGCCATCAGGCAGGCGACATGCGAATGCAAGACGAAGTATCTGAAACCTTTAAACGTGCATCGCTCAGTCAGCAGGAAATCAAGGAACACTCAGAGGGACTAAAGCCTAAGTGCAGCTGAGACCCCGAAGAGAAACTTTTAAAACCCACTTTTAAAGGATGTACCTCCTTTAAAATGCAGAAGGAAGGCAAGATCTGGGCTGCAGGGAGGGACGGAGAGGGTGTCGATCAGGCAGACACTGATGTGTGAGATAGTAAGAATGGCGTACGGAAAGGGCAAAAATGAGGAAAAGAAAGCCCTGACCATGACAGCATGCGCATCTGGAGAGGGAGATCTGCGGTAAAGATGTCAGCATTTCTTGCATTAATTAAATGTGGAGGTTGAGTAACTAATTCATAATAAAATTTTCAGGATAATCATCAAGACAACAGAAAGGTTTAACTTTCAAAATAATGGAGAGAAAAAAGTAGAATGAGAAAATGTAATTAATCAAAAAAAAAGACAGGAAAGAAGAAAAAAGAAATGTGGAAGAGTGTAACAAATAGAAAGCGTAAAATTCCAAATGTGTCATTAGTTACAGTCAGTGTAAGTGGACTAAATAGGCCAACTAAGAGATAAGGGTTAGAGATAGGAAATAGAGGAAAACAACAGAATGGGAAAGACTAGAAATCTCTTCAAGAAAATTAGAGATACCAAGGGAACATTTCATGCAAAGATGGGCTCGATAAAGGACAGAAATGGTATGGACCTAACAGAAGCAGAAGATATTAAGAAGAGGTGGCAAGAATACACAGAAGAACTGTACAAAAAAGATCTTCACGACCAAGATAATCACGATGGTGTGATCACTCATCTAGAGCCAGACATCCTGGAATGTGAAGTCAAGTGGGCCTTAGAAAGCATCACTATGAACAAAGCTAGTGGAGGTGATGGAATTCCAGTTGAGCTATTTCAAATCCTGAAAGATGATGCTGTGAAAGTGCTGCACTCAATATGCCAGCAAATTTGGAAAACTCAGCAGTGGCCACAGGACTGGAAAAGGTCAGTTTTCATTCCAATCCCAAAGAAAGGCAATGCCAAAGAATGCTCAAACTACCGCACAATTGCACTCATCTCACATGCTAGTAAAGTAATGCTCAAAATTCTCCAAGCCAGGCTTCAGCAATACGTGAACCGTGAACTTCCTGATGTTCAAGCTGGTTTTAGAAAAGGCAGAGGAACCAGAGATCAAATTGCCAACATCTGCTGGATCATCGTAAAAGCAAGATAGTTCCAGAAAAACATCTATTTCTGCTTTATTGACTATGCCAAAGCCTTTGACTGTGTAGATCACAATAAACTTTGGAAAATTCTGAAAGAGATGGGAATACCAGACAACCTGACCTGTATGCAGGTCAGGAAGCAACAGTTAGAACTGGACATGGAACAACAGACTGGTTTCAAATAGGAAAAGGAGTGCGTCAAGGCTGTATATTGTCACCCTGCTTATTTAATTTCTACGCAGAGTACATCATGCCTAATGTCGGGCTGGATGAAGCACAAGCTGGAATCAATATTGCCAGGAGAAATATCAATAACCTCAGATATGAAGATGACACCACCCTTATGGCAGAAAGTAAAGAGGAACTAAAAAGCCTCTTGATGAAAGTGAAAGTGGAGAGTGAAAAAGTTGGCTTAAAGCTCAACATTCAGAAAACGAAGATCATGGCATCCAGTCCCATCACTTCATGGGAAATAAATGGGGAAACATTGGAAACAGTGTCAGACTTTATTTTTTTGGGTTCCAAAATCACTGCAGATGGTGATTGCAGCCATGAAATTAAAAGACACTTACTCCTTGGAAGAAAAGTTATGACCAACCTAGATAGCATGTTCAAAAGCAGAGGCATTACTTTTCCAACAAAGGTCCGTCTAGTCAAGGCTATGGTTTTTCCAGTATCATGTATGGATGCAAGAGTTGGACTGTGAAGAAAGCTGAATGCTGAGGAATTGATGCTTTTGAGCTGTGGTGTTGGAGAAGACTCTTGAGAGTCCCTTGGACAGCAAGGAGGTCCAACCAGTCCATTCTAAAGGAGATCAGCCCTGGGTGTTCTTTGGAAGGACTGATGCTAAACCTGAAACTCCAGTACTTTGGCCACCTCATGCGAAGAGTTGACTCATTGGAAAAGACTCTGATGCTGGGAGGGATTGAGGGCAGGAGGAAAAGGGGACGACCGAGGATGAGATGGCTGGATGGCATCACTGACTCGATGGACGTGAGTCTGAGTGAACTCCTGGAGATGGTGATGGACAGGGAGGCCTGGTGTGCTGCGATTCATGGGGTTGCAGAGAGTCGGACGCGACTGAGCAACTGAGCTGAGCTGAACTGAGGAAATGAGGATTGTTAGAGAGAACATCTCTGTTTACAAAAGGCACAGAAAGGTTGAAAGTAAAAGGATGGAAAAAGATACATTGGAAAAACACTAACTGAAATACATTTGGTAAAGCTATATTAATGTCAAAAAATTGATTTCAGGGTGAAAAATATTACTGGAGATCATGAGAGCCTATCATTTAAAAGTCATTAAGCATTTTGTTTTATCAAGCAAAGAGAATAATTTTAAATTTGTGTGCTTTTAATAACATCACCTCAAAAGTATGAAACCAATATTGACAGAACTATAAGGAAAAATACATGAATTCATCATCAGAGAGAAAGATTTTAGATAGTTCTCTCAGTACTTGATAGATCAGAGAAATAAAAATCAGTAACAAAGAAGATTTGAGCAATGCAAAAAAGGGTTAATCATGGACATACATAACACTGTACTCTGAAACTCACACTCACATCTTTTCAAGCCCACTTGTAACTTGTAAATATTCTGAAAATACGCGTGCAGGCTCAGTCGCTCAGTTGTGTCCAGCTTTTTGCCACTGTATGAACCGCAGCCCACCAGGCTCCTCTGTCCATGGGATTCTCCAGGCAAGAATACTGGAGTGGGTTGCCATGCCCTCCTCCAGGGGATCTTCCCCACCTAGGGATCAAACCTGTGTCTCCTGCATTGCAGGCAGATTCTTCACCCGCTGAGCCACCTGGGAGGCCCACATTGAAAATATGTTGGTCAATAAAGCAAGTCACAGTAAATTTCAAAAGACAAAATCATGAAGAATGCATGGTAAGCCCTCAAGCCAGTTAAGCTGGAAATCTGCAGAAAAGATGGCTTGAAAGCCTTACATTTGGAAATAAACACATTTGTGACAACATGGATCAAAGCAGGAAACAGCAGAACTGAGGGAATGTGTGCAAATCAGTGTGTGTGTGCTCCCTTGTGCTGGACTCTTGGTGACCTTGTGGGCTGAACATCACCAGGCTCCTCTGTCCATCAAAGTGTGTGGCTGCAGCTAATGCAATTCTTAGAAATAAATCAACTTGAGGGTCTAATGTGAAAGAAGAAGGGCTGAAATTAACAAGCTAAGCATTCAGTGTTGCTAAAAAAAAAAGGGAAATAAAAAACAGTCATAGGAAATAATAAAGCATAAGATATTTGTGAAATAGAAAGGTAACATGCAATAGAATTCCTTTAAAATGATAAAACAGTAAAGATCTGGTGAGATTGATCAAGGAAAAATAGCAAATAGTATTAGGAAGTAAAAGGAACATTATATAGCATATTATATATAAAGCATGATGATATATGCTACAGATATTTAAAAGATGGCTTGAAATTATCATGAACAAATTTATGCTAGTAGATTTGAAAATATAGTAAATGCTGAGAAATAGAGCTGATTAAAATTGACTCGAGAAAAAACAAAACACCCAAATAGTCATGTGGCTATTTGAATGAGTGGTTAAAATCTTCCCACAGAGAAAAATTTAGGCCCAGACAGCTTTAAAGCAATTTCTACTAAATGTCAAAGGAAAAATAAGTCCATCCTATACTGAGTCCATGGTACAGAATTGTAACAGAGGTTCTGATGTGAACTCACATTATGTACACAGACACACAGACACACAGACACACAGACACACACACACACACGTGTGCCTGCGCATGTGTGCCCGTCTGTGTGTGCGAGCTCTGCCTGCTGAAGGGGCCACTCCAGTACAGGGGACACAGCTGGCCTTCAGACCTCAGTTTCCAGACACGGTTCACCACTGAAAGGGACTCAGGCCTTCTGGCCTCTGCCCAGAGCGGGAGCAGAGAAAGGACAAGATGAGCCTAGATCGTCCATGCTGGACAGCAGGGCTGAGTTCAGAGCACGAGGGGACATACCCCCGGACCCTGGCCTCCTGAGGGAACCCACTCCCGGACCCAGGCCTCCTGAGGGGCACCCTGGCCTCCTGAGGGGGCTCCCCCGGGACCCAGGCCTCCTGAGGCGACATACCCCCGGACCCAGGCTTTCTGAGGGGCACCCGGGCCTCCTGAGGGGGCTGCCCCTGGAGCCGGGCCTCCTGAGGGGGCTCCCCTGGCCACATTGGGACAGTCTCAGCATTAAGATGAACGAGGGTGGTGACAGATGATAATCCAGCAAATGAGATGGGTTTCTCTAAATCCGCATGGATATAAGTAAATGAACAACGAAACAGACACCACGATTCCTGACCAAACTGCCAGGAGAGAGCGCTCTAGACGGGTCACTTTTGCGTGGAGGTGAATTATAAGATGCCCAGCTGGTAACCACTGTAGGAATAATTCAGGCTGGAAGTGTCAGTGGATGCTAAAATTGGTGAAAGTGAGAAATGGAATGTTTGAGTCTTGAAAAACAAAGTATTAATTAGCTACAAAGAGGGAAGCCCCACAGTGGGGAAAGCCAGCACACACTGTCCCCGTAACCAAGCGTGGCCTCACCAGTCCCGGGAGAAACTGACCCCGTGTGCCAGGGTGTGTGAGGACACTTCTTAGTTTTGTGATGTTCCCGCCGGACATGCTGAGGACTCAGCAACAAACCAGACCTCAGGGCAGCCTGCAGAGCAGCTTGTCCCATCTTGAGTCGAGAAGGACCAGGGGCATCTGGAGGGAGAGTAGCCCGTGCCTGGCTGAGAGGATGCTCTGGGCAGTCGGTGAAGTCCTGGGGTGGAGGGGGTATCTCTGGGCAGAGGACATTGAGTGTCATTCTTACAACATTTCTGCAAGCTTGATATTGTCTCAAAACACAAACAAAAAGAAGGAACAGAGAAAACTGTGGCCCTGGGAGATTGCTGAGGGTATGCGTCAAGGGGAGAAGCTGGAGGAGGAGCAGCAGAGAGGGTGGGGTTGGGGGCGGGCAGGAGCTGATGTTCCAAGAGCTCTCCTGGAATTTTTAGGGGAAGGGACCAGTCCTTGTGCAAAAGGGGAGAGTGTGCTCTGAGCGGCAGGGCTTCTTGCAGCCACGTTACCACCAGCGGTTCCACAGGCTGAGCCACGGGCCCCTGAGGGGACAAGTGCTGGGAGGGTGGGGAGGGGTCTTCTGGGGGCATCCGGCCCAGCTCGCCGACAGCCGCTTCATGACCAGGCGCTGGGGTCTCCCTTCTCCAAGCGCTTGCTCAGAGCCGCCTCTGGAGGCCTCCTCCAGCCACCCTGGGACCTTCCGTGCTGGGCTGTGTCCCCGGATGGGGGTGGAGACTGACCCAGCCATGGAAGGCCCTAAGCACCTGGGCAGAGACCTCCCCACACCCCCTGCCTAGTCAGCCCCGCCTGTGGGTGCTGAGTCGGGCAGGACTGGTGGAAACGACCCCTGGAGTCACTGGTGGTGACCGGCGGGCTCCAGGTTGGGCGACGTGCAAGTTCTGTACTTGGAGGCTCCTTTGTAACTTTATTTACAAATTCATCCTGTGCACACGCATCAGGCACTGTGGCAGCCAGGCTGGCCACTCCTCCAGATCCAGCCTGTCCTTGGCTGGAGCTGCCCTGAGGACAGTCTGCCCCTTCCAGCCCCTTCGACCTGGAGTCCCTGACTTGGTGTCATTGTAGATGAGCAGGCGCTGGAGGAGGGGCAGCGGGGAGGGTGGGGCGGGGGCGGGCAGGAGCTGATGTTCCGAGAGCGAGAGCTCGCCTGGAGCTTTTAGGGGAAGGGACCAGTCCTTGTGCAAGGCAGCGAGTGCTCTGAGCATCCTCTCACCTGTCTGCCTGTGAGTTGGGGCGAGTGCTCTGAGCATCCTCTCATCTGTCTGCCTGTGAGTTGGGGCGAGTGCTCTGAGCATCCTCTCATCTGTCTGCCTGTGAGTTGGGGCGAGTGCTCTGAGCATCCTCTCATCTGTCTGCCTGTGAGTTGGGGCGAGTGCTCTGAGCATCCTCTCATCTGCCTGCCTGTGAGTTGCAGCAGTGGCATCTTCGCTGCATCCTGTGGGCTCTTTGACTGTGGTGAAGGGCTCTCTAGTGGTGGCCTTGGCCTGCGACGGCTTGTGGTGGGGCTTGGGTCCCCAGCCAGAGAGAGGCCAAGTCGTGTCAGACCAGTGGTCAGTGACCAGGCCTCTGGCCCTTCAGCTTTGCAGAAAAGAATTCCCACAAAGATGGAAGGTAGTGAAGCAAGTGTTTATTAGGAGGAGTAAGAGTACAATGTATGTGGACAGACACAGGGGCGGACTCAGAGAGACTCTAGAGTTGTACCCTCGTGGCAGTTTGAATTACTTTTATGGGCATTTCTTCTGGGTTTCCTTTGGCCAATCATTTTGATTTCCCTGGTGTACAGTCCACATTTGATGTATCTCAAGATCCTCCCATGTGTTTGCATGCGTCCCTTAGCCAAGATGGATTTTACAAGGGATATGGGTAGAGAACATCCCTTGACATAACTCCCCCTTTGACCTCCAAGGAGCCTTTACATGCATATGTGGTTGGGGAGGTCTCCTGACTTCTAGAATGAGATATATGTGGTCTGGGCAGGGCCCAGCCTCCTGTCTTAATTGTCCTGCTACCCTCATTTTGGAGTCTCAGCCCACAGGGAATGGCTCTCCAATGGCTTTACCCTGCAGGGTGGTATCTCCTCCTGCCTCAGTGGTGGGCAGGTTTGTTTGCCCCACAGCTTGTGGGGTCTTGGTTCCCCGACTACGGATGGGACCCTCATCCCCCACATTGAAAGGTGGGCTCTTAACCCCTGGACCATGAGGCAAGTCCCCCTGTCCTGCTTATCTTGACAGCACGCAGTTACTCATGGAATAAGTACCTGACTTTATAGCACTGTCTTTTTTCTTTTTGGTTTTGTCTGCTTTTCCAAAACGTTTCTTAAGCCCTGGGCTTGCTACTGTACACTTACCTTCAGATTGTTGAAACTTAGTGAGAAACCCAAATGGTTGACCTCTTCTACCACGAAGAGCGTGTGGAACCAAAACGCGTGTGAATAAAATCCCCTTTTCTTTTTCTTCCCAAAGAGCTACTTTTGGTTGTCTTTTTTCCCTTTTTCTCTTTAAATTTATGGATTTAGTTTAATTGGAGGGTAATTACTTTACAATATTGTGATGTTTTTGTCACGTGCTAAGTTGCGCGGTCGTGTCTGACTCTTTGTGACCCAGGGACTGTAGCCCACCAGGCTCCTCTGTCCATGGGATTTTCCAGGCAAGAATATTGGAGTGGCCCTCCTCCACAGGATCTTCCCAACCCAGGGATCAAGCCCGTATCTCCAGCATCTCCTGCATTGCAGGCAGGTTCTTTACCCGGGAAGCCGTACATCACTATGAATCAGTCACAAGCATACATGTGTCCCCTCCATCCTGAGCCACCCCCACCCCTCCAAGCTGTCCCAGAGCACTGGCTTTGGGTGCCCTGCTTCAAGCATCAAACTCAAACCGGTCACCTACTTTACATATGGTAATATACATGTTTCAATGCTATTCTCTCGAATCATCCCCCCTCCTGCTTCCACTGGGTCCAAAAGTCTGTTCTTTATGTTTGGGTCTCCTTTGCTGCCCTGCACGTCGAATCACTGGTACCATCTTTCTAGATTCCACATACACGCATTAATATATGGTATTTGTCTTTCGCTTTCTGACTTACTTCACTCTGTTTAATAGGCTCTAGATTCGTCCACCTCATTAGAACTGTCTCTAATGCATTCCTTTTTATAGCTGAGTAATATTCCACTGTGTGTGTGAACGACAGCTTCCTTATCTGTTCGTCTGCTGATGGACATCTAGGTTGCTTCCGTGACCTGGCTACTGTAAACAGTGCTTCAGTGAACATTGGGGTACCTGTGCCTTTTTCAATTCTGGTTTCCTCGGGGTATGTGACCAGTAGTGGGACTGCTGAATCGTATGGTAGTTTTATTCCCAGTTTTTTAAGGACTCTCCATAGTGTTCTCTATGGTGACTGTATCAGTTTGCATTCCCACCAACAGTGTAGGATGGTTCCCTTTTCTCCAGCATTTATTATTTGTGAACTTTTTGATGATGGCCGTTCTGACCGGTGTGAGATGAAGCCTCGTTGCAGTTTTGATCTGCATGTCTCTAATAATGAGCGATGCTAAGCATCTTCTCATGTTTATTAGCCATCGGTATGTCTTCTTTGGAGAAGTGTCTGTTTTTGGCTTCTGCCCATTTTTTGATTGGGTTGTTCATTTTTCCGGCATTGAGCTGCATGAGCTGCTTGTACATTTTGGAGATTAATCCTTTGTCAGTTGCTTCATTTGCTATTCTTCTGAGGGCTGTCTTTTCACCTTGCTTATAGTTTCCTTTGTTGTGCAAAAGCTATATTTGAGGAGATAACAGTCGAGGAGATAATAGTTGAAAACTTCCCTAAAATGCTTGCATCTTGCACTGCAGCATGAGGATTAAGGAGAGAGCACAGTTCCTCTGCAGGACTTGCAGCCCTGGGCTCCTGCCCGCTGGACCCCAGAAAGCCAGTGAAGAGGGGTGGGCTGGGCACCTGTGGAGGCAGGGGCTCTGCTTTCCTGGTGCCGTCGGAGCCAGATGGAGCTGTGAAACCTCTGGGGCTTCCCTGGTCATTGTGGAAAACAGGGACATTCTTTCTGTAGAAAACCCACAAGCTGATGCGGTCTGCGTCCTGGGGTGGACTCTTGTTTTCTAAACATAGGCACGTCTATTCACATGCATGACATTTCTTCTCACCTAACTGAGCTTGGGGCTCTGAATGCAGTTTGAGTCCCTCCTCCGCACCTGCCTAACTGTGGGGCTCGAAAGGACACACACCCACGCCCCGATCCCCTCCCTCGGGGCTAAGATGAGAGCTGGTCCAGCCCCGGCCACATATGCCCACGTGCTTTCGGTCACCTTTCCTGGGCTGGGCGGGCAGACTCTGGCACGACAGCACATAGCCCTGCAAGCATGTCTATTCTCGGCAGCGCAGGTGCAGGAAACCGCTGCCCCTCTGTGGACCCCTCTGCTGTCGAGTCGCAGGACGGCACTTGCTGCCAGCCTGTGTGATTCACGGTCATCCTCCAACGGCAAGACAAGGAGTTTATCTTTCAGTTCTTGAAAGGCGAGGCGTGGGCGAGAGTTTGAATGTCTGAAAACTGAGGTGCTCCATGAATTTGATGCCAGAGTTGCGGCGGGGTCTGCAGGCGTCGTGGGGTGGGAGCTCGGGTCAGAGTGGGGCCCCGCATTCTCCATCTGCCCCCCAGGCCTGGCCACTGGTTACCCTGGCAGGTGTGCTGCACTGCCTGGGACCCACACGTGCCCTTGGACTCGTGGGGCCTCTGGACCCCTGAGCAGTGTCCCCAGGGTCACCCAGAGGGGCTGGTGGTGGGGGCAGGGGTGAACGAAGCCAGTTAACCTCCCAATCTCTCAGGAAGCTTGGTTCTCCAGGTCCTGGGCCCCTGTCTCAAGGAGGGCATGAGGTCCCTGCAGGAAGTTGCAGGGTGCCCACCGGAGGGTCGAGTTTGCCTGCTTCCTGGGCCTGGTCTCAGCTGCTGACAGGGAATGGCCAAGAGCTGCCACCACGGACATGGCTGCGGTCATTCCCGTCTCAGCTCTCCTGCTGTGACAGACACACAGACATCACCATTCAGTCCTGGAGGCCGGAGTTCCGAGGCCAGAGCGCCCTGTGGCTGGGCTCTGGTGAGGCCTGAATTCTGAACTGTCCTCACCCGGGAAGGGGTGAGGTGCCCCTGGGGTCTGTTAAAGGACACCCATCCTGCTCGTGGGGCTCCTCCCGTGGCCCAGAGCCCCTCCCAACACCGTGACCTCAGGGGACAGGAATGTGGTGTCCCTATGGAGGCTTGTGCCGAGTGGTGGCAGCAAGACACGGAACATCAGGGTGCTGCTGCCCAGGCCCCTCTCGAAGCCCCTCAAGTGAGTGGCGTGCTGGACCCCCAGCAGCCCATCCCCATCTCAGGGGGCACCGAGGCCCCCGGACAGCTGCTCTGAGCCTGTGCTCCTCTGCCGAGCAGGCCCTGAAGTGCATCTGCGCTGGAAGCGTGCAGGAGTTGGGGGCAGGCCTGCTCCTTGGGGTCCCAGGGTCTCCAAGCTCTCTGCCTCCCTCCACGCTGACCTCCCTCCGCAGCATGGAGAGAGCTAGGCTGTGCTGTGGCCACAGCAGCTGCCTCCAGAGGGACACACGGCCGAGCGTGAACGTGGCCCTGGACGCACGGGCCGGGGTGGTGAGCTACTGGACCAGGGCTGGAGGGTCGGAGCCAGGCTGTGTGTGCGGTGACTGTCCACTCCAGGAGCTGCCGCTCGCCAGAGCTGAGGCCCAGCCCAGCTTCCTGGGTACCCTGGCTGCCGCTCGCCAGAGCTGAGGCCCAGCCCAGCTTCCTGGGTGCCCTGGCTCCTCTCGCGTCACCCTGGTGGTTAAACTCCTGCACCTCGAGCCCAGGCAGTCCCCTCCACCCCACATTCCCCGTGTCCATGATCTGGACTCACCTGTCCTGTCCCTGGGGAGCTGGCCGGGAGCAAGGTGGCTTCTGGGCATCATGCACTTCCAGAGGCAGAAACGGGGCATCTCTGGGTTTTTCCTCCACCAGGGACACTTGGCAACTCTCAGTGGTCAGACCCAAGCACAGGACCCTGAGCAGCGACAGGTGGGGCTGGGTCCTTGTGGCACGTGGCTCGGCCCAGAGTGGCAGCTGCCCTGCGTCTCCTCTGTGTGAAGGACAGGGAAGGAGGTGAGGTATGGCAGGGCTGAGCCCCTGAGGGCAGTGGCCTCTCCAGTCTCCCCCCATGCTGGGTGCAGCCCAGCCCACACAGAGACGCCCGCCGTTTGCATGACGATGACACACGTCCTCTCTTCTCCAGGCAAGGCGCTCAGGGATGTGCTTGGACATTCAGTCGTGGCCAACTCTTTGCGACCCTTTGGCTACGGGCTGCTGGCTCCATGGGGGTTTTCGGCGAGAATACTGGAGCGGGTTGCCATTTCCTCCAGGGGATCTTCCCCAGCCAGAGATCAAATCCCCGTCTCCTGTGCCTCCTGCATTGCAGGCGGATTGTGTACCACTGAGCTATTAGGGAAGCCTCTCAGGAATGCCGGGAGTCAGTGAAGTGAGGGAAGCTGGTTCCGGTTGGTTCTGCAGACCACTGGTGGACGGGTCAGACAGAGCAATGAGAACCTCTGCTGTGGCCAGAGCTCTGGGGCCTGTGGAGAGGAGGGAACCCAGGGCCTCCGGCTGAGCCCCAGGTACGGGCAGTCTCAGGGCTCAGGCTGGGCTGTGCCAGCCTCAGGGAGTCCGTGCGTTCCTGGGAGGGGGCAGCCCTGACTGGCCTCCTCTTCTGCCTGCAGGCCCTCAGCTGTGTCTGCAGACGGTGCAGAAGGCGATCCCAGGCTCTGCCCTGGGCCAGAATGGCTTCTGTGGGGCTGGGGGTCTTGGCGGCCCCTCCCACCACCCCTTGGAGGCAGGCTGTGGGGAGGAGGCCTCCTGCCTGCTGGGTGGGGCGGGTGGGTTGTCAGTGC
>SJXO01003130.1:161192-181192 GCA_006408615.1 Connochaetes taurinus
CCACCACCCCCACCCCACAGCCCCCGGGCCTCAGCCCTGCCGAGGGGTATGGATGCTTGGAGGCCCTAGGAGCTTACAGACCATCTCTTTCCTAAAGAGGTGAAAACATCTGAGGGCAGATGGGGTTCTCGCAGGCAACAGGGTTTGCATTTGATTCGCAGAGTGCTGGGGCCTCCCACCCCGGGGCCCCATGGAGCAGAGAGCAGGCCTAAGAGCGGAGTGCTTTGAGAAATGTTGTGCTTTTGGAAGTGGGAACGTTCCTGTATTCATTACTTACCAGGTTTGTAGGAAGCAAATCTTAAATGTCATTTCTCCTCTGAAGCTGCTTTTTTCTGTCAGTGCTAGTGAACATGGAGAATCTCTTGCCAGCCTGGATTCCATTCTCGCCAGATGACAGCTGGTATCACCCTACTCATGTTCAAGGTTAAAATGACATCTTAGCCATAAAATCGTGTTTAAACTTCCGCTCTGCACTATAAACACAGAAGCCGGCGCACACAGCCCGCTGTCCCGGTTAGAGTGCCGGGCACCGTCCTGCACCCGGGGCTACCGCCCAGGGCCAGACTCCCCCGGTGTCTCCGGGCTGTCCTGCCTCCACGGGGGAGAGTCCTGGGCCTTTGTGCTTATGGCCGTGTCGTGGGCCTTGGGCCACCCCCACCAAGGAGGGTGTCTCCTGTCTAGCTGAAGACACCCTGACCCCTTGGCCTGGCTGGAGACGAGGTGCCCTGGGCTGCACGGGACTCTTCTGAACTGTGCTCTTTCCGGCGGTTAGGGTGACAGCACTGAGCAAGTCCTCCCCCGAGGTTTCCCTCCCGCTCTCCGCTTGCAGCCAGACCCCCACCTGCCCCCAGCTCCGCATCCTGCACCTGTGTCCGAGCGGCCGGCACCCGCGGTGTGGGTGTCTCATCGCACTGGCCCTCCCAGCCGCTGAGGCCTCCAGATTGTTTCCAGGCTGTGCAGACTAAGAGTAGAGCTGTCGTGAGCATTCACACACGGGTTCCTCTGCACGCAGGTTTTCCTTTGCTTCGGATGATGGGCGTGTGTGCGCTCAACTTTGCGAGAGACGGCCGCGCTGCTTGCCTGGGCGGCTGTGCCGGTGCGTCCCCGCCACAGGGACGGAGCCCCAGGCTGCTCCAAGCCCCTGGTCTGCACGGTGTACCCAGCCGTTTTAGGAGCTGGGCCCATGTGGGTTTAATCTGTGTTTCCCTCATGACTGATAATGCTGAGCGTCTTTCCGTGTGTCTCCGCCATCCACAGATCCTCTTTGTAAGCTGTCTGCTCAAGCCTTTGTCCATTAAGCAAAGATCGAGTTGTTTGCTCTCTTAACTGCTGTGTTCTGAGCTCATGTAAACGTCCCAGCAAGCCTCCCTGTGTGCAGGTTCCGTAGCGTTTGCTCCCAGCCTGGCTTGTCTTTTCATTCTTTTTCTTTTGTTTCGTTGTGGGGTTGTTTTTTTTTTTTTTTTTTTTTTGGTCTCTCTCTCTCTTTTTTTTTTTTTTGTCTTTTCATTCTTGACAGGGTCTTGCAGAGTGAAAGCATTAACTTTGACAAACTTCAGTCTATCCATTTTTAATACTAGACCATGATTCTGGCGTCAGGTATAAGAGCTCTCTACTTATTCCAAGGCTACCAAGATTGCTCTTTCACGTTTGAGTCCAGTGTTTCATATGCTGCATTTAGTTCTAAGTTTTTAGTCCTAAGTTTTACACTCAAGTCTGTGATCTATTTTTAGTTAACTTTAGGGTAAGGTAGGAGACATAGGGCAAGATTTCTTTATTTTTGCATGTGAATTCTAGTTTTATCAGAACCATTTATTCAAAAGTTGATCCTTTCAGCATTGAATTACCTTTATACCTTCTTAAAAAAATCAGTTGGTCATATTTCTGAGTCTGTTTCTAGACTCTCACCTGGCTCATTGATTATATGTCTAACCTTCTACAAATAAGCACCTTGCTGTCTTAATTACTATGTTGTTGTTGTTGTTGAGTGGCTCAGTTGTGTCCGGCTCTTTGCCACCCCATGGACTGCAGCACATCAGACTTTCCTGTCCTTCACCATCTCCCAGAGCTTGCTCAAACTCTGTCCACTGAGTCGGTGATCCCATCCAACCATCTCATCCTCTGTCTTCCCCTTCTCCTCCCGCCTTCAGTCTTCCCCAGCATCAGGGTCATTCCTGATGATTCAGCTCTTCACATCAAGTGGCCAAAGTATTGGAGTTTCAGCTTTAGCATCAGTCCTTCCAAGGAATATTTAGGGTTGATTTTCTTTATAATTACTGGTTTGATCTCCTTGTTGTCCAAGGGACTCTTAAGAGTCTTCTCCAACTCCACAGTTCAAAAGCATCAATTCTTCAGTGCTCAGCCCTTACGATCCAGCTCTCACATCCATACATGACTACTGGAAAAACCATAGCTTAGACTAGGTGGGCCTTTGTTGGCAAAGTAATGTGTCTGCTTTTTCTTATGCTCATTTTGCTTTTTATAGATGTCTTAGATTAAGGAATTTCCTGCTATTCCTTCATTTCTGAGAGTTCTTATTATGAATGGACATTAAAAGTTTTGTTAGATGCTTTTTCTGCATCTGCTGAGGACCGTGGTTTTTCTTCCTGAGTCTTTTCATATTTCATATTGTGAATTGCATTGAGTGGCTTTCGAGTGCTGCCTCGCCCTTGCACGCCCGGGAGAGGCCTCATCCGTGTATCGCTGGGTTCAGTCTTGCTAGTACTTTGGAGATTCTGTGTTTATGTCCGTGAAACTGCTTTCTGTTTTCTCTTGATGTCTTTGTGGCGGCGTGCTGAGGCAGGCTTCAGAACACTGGTTGGGAGTGCTCCCTTTTCTTTTTCCTGAAAGAGTTTGTGTAGAATTAATGTTATCCCTCCTCAAGTGATTATAGAATTCACCAGAGAAAACAACTGATCTGGGGATTTTCTTCAGATTTTCTTTAGTTTAAATCGTAGAAGATTAAAGTGTGAGTGCGTTTTCCTTAATTAATAAAGGACTGTTGACGTTATCTATTCTAGTGTGAATCTGAGTAGTTTGCGTCTTTCAGGGAGTTGGTCTGCTCCATCTACACTGCTGATCCGTGAGCGCAGCGCTGTCCACAGCTTTTACGTGTTGCCCTTTTAATGTCTGTGGGTTCTGCGGCTATGTCTCATTTTTTGTTTCATTGGTAATTTGTGTTTTCCTTTTTCTTAGTCACTTGGGCTAGAAGTATATTCACTTTATGGATTTTTTTTCAAAGACACACAGCTATTAGTTTCACTGATTGTTGCTATGGGCTGGATACTGTGTCCCCCTGACCCCCACCAAAATTAATATAATTCAGACTCACACTAGCCTGGAGGCCGCCCTCCAGCATGGCAGTGTTTGGAGGTGAGGTGGTCATGAGTGGGGTTGGTGCTCTTGTACGAGGCCCCAGAGAGGCCCTGCCCCTCCCTCCTGAAGGACAGGTCTGTCTGTGAGCCCGACTGCTGGTCTTGGGTGAGGTGTCCGCGAACCATTAGCCACATCACGCCGTCTGCTGACGCTGACGACTTTTATGTCCTTGCTGATCTTCTGTCTGCTCATGACCTGAAAGGCGCCTCCAGCATGATTGCGGATTTCCGTGCTCCTCTTCTAAGCTCCGTCAGCTCTTCTCTGCGTTCTTCGGGGTTCTGTGTGTGCTGCAGACTTACTCAGGGTTATGTTTTCTCCTTGAGTTGGCCTTCCTGTCGTTATCATCATGCACCTCGTATCATTAGACGCCTCTTTATTGTAGTCTTCCTGGGGTCTGCTTTGTCTGAGGAACTGAATACAGTTGCGCCAGCTTTTTTCTAGTTAATGTTCCTTGGCATACCTTGCCTCATCTTTTCGTCTTAACCCATTTGTATTATTACACTTAATGTATTGATGGTATATTTTTGGGCCTTTTTTTGGTTTTGTTTTTCTGAGTCCAGTCCAACAGCATCGTTTTTTAATTGGTGTATTTAGGGCATTTATATTGCAGTAATCGTTGAAACACTACTGAATTTCAGTCAACCATTTCATAATGTTTCTATATTTTGTTTCTTCTCTGCCTTCCCTTTGATTTCCGTTTCAGTGTCTCTGCTGGCCTTTGCTGCTTAGTTTTGATGTGCTCGGGCTGGGTTTATTAGAGTGTCCTATTTAGGGTTTGCCGAGCTTTCTGAGGGCTTCCCAGGTGGAGCTAGTGGTAAAGAACCTGCTTGCCGATGCAGCAGACGAAAGAGACTCCCATATGATCCCTGGTCTGGAAGGTCCCCTGGAGAAGGGGCATGGCTGCCCGCTCCAGTGTTCTTGTCTGGAGAATCCCACGGACAGAGGAGCCTGGTGGGCTTCACAGTCCATAGCGTCGCAAAGAGTCAGACACAACTGAAGCAACTTAGCATGCATGCAAGAGCTACCTGAGCCTATAAATTTATGTCTTTCACCAACTTTGGGGAGTTTTCAGCCATAGTCTTCAAATATTTTCTATTGCCCCAGTCTCTTTCACTTCAGAAGCCCCACTGCCCAGCTGTTAGCCTTTCTCATCCTGTGCACAGAGACTGAGGCCCCCTCACTTTTCCCCGTATTTTCTCTCAGGCTGGTCACTTCCTATTGTGACTTTACTGGCTCTTCTCCGCCACCTCCATCCTGCTCTTCAGCCCATCCAGTGAAATTTTTACTTCATGTATTTTATTTCTCACCTGAAATGCTCAGTTTTCTTCATGGTGTCTGTTTCTCGTCTGAGATGCCGCGTCTTTCCTGGTGTTTTCCTTTCTGAGTGCTTCCCTTCTCTCCTGGAGGAGGCTGGCTGTTCTGCATCCCTCCCTGACCACCAGTCGTCGGCCTCTGCTTCCTGTCTCCTGAGTGTGACCCGCACATTCCGGGTCTGTGTATGTGCAGTAATTGTGGCTGTGCAGCTGGCTGAGTGAGGTGCAGGTTCCTGACCTGTTCTCGGAGCCTGTGAACTTGTTACTTTACACAAAACTAAAGGCAGGACTAAAGGCGTGGACATTCAGGCTTCCCCGCAGGGCTCAGAGCTCTGAGGCTGCACAGGGGCCCGAGCCCTCTCCTCGAGTCCAGCACGCTCAGGGTTTGTGGGTCTCTGGGAAGAGGCTGATGGAGCCAAACCCAGGAACCACGAGAAAGCAGCTGCATGGAGACGGCCATGCGGAGAAGAGAGGGTGCACAGACAGGCCACGTGGCTCTCGGGCTCCTCAGACACGGGGACACGCGCCTGTGCAAGGCCACCTAGAGATCCTGACAGCGCTCAAAACTTAAAGGCATGAGAGCAAAACCTGGAAATCCGTGGAAGGGTCCAGAGTTTGAGTCCTCCCGCACATAACTGAGGAACAGGCGGAGAAAAACAGGAAAGTTGGGGAAGTTACCAGGCCCCGGGGACCTGTGTACTCAGAGCTCCAGAAAGATCAGAGGGGAGGAAATGGTCAAGGAAGCGACCCAGAAGATTCCCAGAACCCAGGACTGAGTTTCCAGCCCAAAGGCCCCATGGGTGACCAGTAAGAGAACGGGAAGGACCAAGTGTTTCAGTTCAGTTCAGCTCAGTCGCTCAGTCGTGTCCCATCCCATGGCCGGCAGCACACCAGCCCGGCCTGTCCATCACCAACTCCCGGAGCTTGCTCAAACTCCGTCCAACGAGTCGGTGATGCCATCCAACCATCTCATCCTCTCTCGTCCCCTTCTCCTCCAGCCTTCAGTCTTTCCCAGCATCAGCGTCTTTTCAAATGAGGCAGTTCTTTGCATCAGGTGGCCAATGTATTGGAATCAGGTATTGATCAAACCAGTCCATCCTAAAGGAAATTAGTCCTGAATATTCACTGGAAGGACTGACGCTAAAGCTGAAGCTCCAGTACCAAGCTTTCACCTCTGTGAAAGTCCACACCCAGTGCAGGAGGGCTGGCTCTGAGACAAGGAGGCTGAGTCGGAAAGGCCACGGGGAGGTGCCTGAGGGGAGGGGGCACTCCTGGGCCTCCCAGTTCCACTTTCTGCACGTGAAGCAGGCCGTGACCAAGTGGCAGGTGGGGACCTGGAGCCTGCGGCCCACCGGGAGGTGGGGAGAAGGTGGTGGACCGCTCGCTGTGGGAGGGCGGGGGTAAGTCATCGCCCAGCGGTCGCTGAGGACAGCGCATTCCCCCCACCCCTGCTGAGAAGCGTCCGGAGCACCGAGCAGCTCAGGTTCTAGCAGAGCCGTGATGCCGCTCCATTGAGCCGAAGCGAGCTGTGGTGGTGGCGGGGGCACGCGGACACCTGAAACCCTGGGAAGCCGGGGGCAGCCACTCAGGGAGCTGTGAGCAAGCCGCTCCGCTGCCCCGGCTCCAGGCGGCTGCCGGAGCAGGAAGCCCTCAAACTCTGCGCTTTTACCCTGCCCCTCGTCCCTCTGGGTGTCCGTCAGATGCTCAGGTTGCCCCGCTCTCCAGCATCCTGCAGCTGGGACGGCCCCTTGCTGTCTCCGCCAGGCTCCCGCTCTCGTTAACTGGCTTTGCCCATGCACCATGGGCCTGGGCTGGGGGTCTAGCCTCTTTATTCTCCGTGTAATACTCTTGCTGAGGGCTAATTTTTGCCCTTGTATTTTGTAATTTCTATTGACTGTACTTTCCTGGGTTTCTTGTCCTTCTCTCTAGCTCCCCATTCAGGCCGCGCTTTCCGTGCTAAAGGAGCCGCGCGCTCTGCTTTAGTTCCTGGGGACCGCCTGGTGGCCCCGCATGGACACAGTGACCGTCCGGAAGTTGGGCGGCACAGGTCCTGCCACGGTCCTCAGTTCTCCAGGCCCCTCTGAGGCTCCGCACGCGGGCCCCTTCTCCACAGTCCCCGAGCGCTTCCCCGCGGGGCTCCTGTGAAATCTCTCTGCAGCTCACCCGTGCTTTCACACTTGGATCACAGCTTGGCCGAGTATAGACTTCTAGGTTCGAAGTTTTCCCCTCGACCTTCCGCGGTCCTGCCCGATGCTTTGCAGCCCAGTCCGCCGCCGGGCTCTGAGGCCTGTCCTCTGTGGCAGGTCCGCTCTGGCTCTGTCTGGAGCTTCTGTGAGCCTGACTTTGCCCTGAGACTCTTGAATTTCACTGCAATATGCCTTTCATCTTGTTTTTCCTGCTTGGTGCTCTGAGTTCTTTCCATCTGAGGTCTTTCTTCTTCAGTTCGGATGCTTTGCCCATGTCCCTCCCGGTTACTGGTTCCTCCTCTGGAGCCCCGCACCCAGGGCCCCTGGGCGGTGCTCCCACCCGCAGCTCTTTCTCCCATGCTGTCTGCTGTCCTTCTCTGCTGCCCCAGGGCCAGTCCTCCAGGCTGCGCGCATCACATGGGCCTCCGTGGGCCTCCGTCTGTGCTCTGTGTAACCGCTCAGTCCTGCCCGGCCCTGCAACCCCGTGGAGGGTAACCCGCCAGTCTCCTCCTCCTCCCTACATTTCCTTACCTAGTAAGTGGTTCCCCTTGATTTGCTCACACTGCTTATTATTTCATTTTGCTATGTCTACCTCCTTAAATCTGTATGTTAAGCTCATGATCGTCTGATCCTCCACTCTGTGCTGCCCCACCCGACGGCATTCCCCAGACTGTGTCCTGACGCGTGTAACGGTCTCCTCTAGAAAGGGCTGGCCTGGGGTGTGCGCGGGGTGGGAGGGGTGAGTGCCTGGGGGTGCAGCTCAGCTGTGCCCTGCAGCCCTGCTTCCCTTATCCCGCCAGGCAATGCAAGGGGCCCAGCAGAGGAGGAAAGGGCTCTTGCTTCTATCCTCTGCTCCCCCCGAATGCCCGCCCTGGGCTCGGGCCGCAGCCTTCCTCATCCTGACCCAGACAGCCCTGGGCCTCCACTAGGATAAGCGGGGTGACTTGGCGGGGGACACGGAGCCTGTGCTGGCTTGCTGTGTGCAGACACAGAAGCCTGAACCTCGCTGCAGGGCAGGGACGCACAGGGCCGCTGGGTTGTGCTACGTTTCTGCCTTTGAGGCCGCAGCAGCGTCCTTGGGTTAAAGCGGTCAAGATCCTCTGGAGAGGGGTGGCAAACGGGCCGGCGTCCTGATTCCCGAGTGAGGGGGTTTTGCTATTCCTGCTGCTGGCCCTGGGCCCAGGCAGGTGACTCACGCGACCCCGTGGCACCCATGGGCCTCAAGGAAGCGCTGTGAGAGGGCCTTGCGTGTCTGGAAGGCCCGAGGACCACGCTCACTCAGCAGGCTGTCGACCCGTGCCAACGAAGCTGGCGCGGTTTCTGGAAAAGCCAGCACAATTCCCGGGAAGTTCCCAGGAACCACAAGAGACGTGCCGAGAACAAGAGGCAGACTCCCTCACCTTCAAGCTGTCGCTCTCCTAGAGAAAGACCTAGAAACCCCTTTGCCTGGTTGGGCGAAGTGAGCGGGGGCCAAGAGTGCCCGCTCCTGGTGGGCGTGTCTGAGGACTCCCTGCTGCAGTGCCCTCCACTTGGTGCTGGGCCCACGGGTCTTCTAGGGACAGAGGCACAAAACCCCAGAGCCCGCACAGTGGGGCGCAGAGTCAGCTGGCAGGGGTGGGAGATGGGCGGCCTAGGGCAGGGGTCTCAGGGTCGCCGTCGGAGGGGGGCCGGGCTGCAGGAGGGGGCGTCACACACCCGGGATCCCGACTGCTGGAGGGTGGTGTTGGCAAGGTCACAGGTGTGCGTCTGAGGCCCGGCGTGGGCGTCCCAGGCCCTCCTACCCCTCGGCTCTGGGGAGAGCGCCTTGATGTCCGCATACCTGCACCCACGCGTTTTCTGGGTCCGCTGAGCAGGCTGCTGCAGGGGCTGCTCCATCTCCCACTCTGGTCTCTGTGCTCCGAGAAGTACTCTCTCACCTTCTGCCGTGACCGTTGTTCCCAAACTTCTTTGATGTGGCTCTTCTTTCAGGGACTTGACAGACATAAGTAAAAGTGTAAACTCCCCAGGGGCTGGCCTTTGGGTGGACACAGCCCTGAAGGGCAGGCTGCCTCCACTGGCCAGCAGACCCCGGGCCCCACCCCGGGGCCTGTCTGACGTCCACTGAGCGTCCAGGGCGGTACCGGCCTCAGGCTGTGTCCACCGTAGCAGTGCACGGTGGCGTCCTGTCCATCTAGCAGTCTCCCTGTGGTCAGAAGCCCACAGTCCCTGGCCCCACCCCTGAAGACAGTTCAGCTGTTTGGGGCCCCTCTGTGGCTTTTAGACCTAGAGCTCTGTGCTATGTGCCTCCTGGCCATCCATGGTCACTCCAGCTGTCCAGCTTGAGCCCCTGAGCGTCCGTAGTCAGCGAGCAGGGCTTCCTGGTCAGCTTACCCCGTGGCCACTCAGGCCCTGCTCTGCCCTGGGCCCTCCTGGGCTTGGACGTGTGTGCCCCAGGCTCTGCCCTCACTGAGCCCATGGTCATAGGGAGGGTCCCAGTGGGGACTTGAGCCAAGGTGAGGACGCAGGCCAGCCCTCTGAAGGACGACCTGCGGGCCAGGCTGTGCCCGCTGCATGGCCTCAGTGTCAGCCTCGCCATTCACCGCTGGGCACTGAGACGCTGCGGGCCTGCGGCATCTGCAGGGTTTAATCACTAGGGAAGAGCTCCTGGCTCGCTCTGGGTCACCCTGGGTTCATGGAAGAGCAGCTGAATGTTGTGGGGCCTGAGAACCTGCCTGTCCCACAGCCAAGGCTGCGGCCTGGTTTGTTCCATGTGGAGCCTGGGTTCCCCCACCATGGAGCCCGGGTCCACCCCCATGGAGCCCGGTTCACCCCCGGTTTGTTCCACGTGCAGTCTGGGGGCTCACACCAGCTCCTTCCTGAGGGCTGCGGTGGCAGCACCCTGCGTTGCCGTCGGGCCGACTTGGCCGGGCTCTCCTGGGTGACGACTCCTCCACAGGGGCTCTCTCTGGCTCCCAGTGGTGCCCCTCCCTCCTGCAGGCCCCCTTGGGCTCCCTGGGGGCATAGGAATGGTCTAGAACCTGTCCACAGGTCTGGAGTGACCCTCGGCTGTGAGGCTGAGGCTAGTGGCTCCCGCTCGGAGATTTAGGGGGGTGAGTGGGGGCAACCCCTCCACCCCAGGAGCCCAGCAGGATGGACCTGCCTCTCAGACAGAGCACGGCCGCTCCTTCAGGGTCATCAGGAGCACCTGTTTATCGATTGCCCATAAAGTGCTTCTCAGGAGCTAAACCAAGTTTACATTCAGAGAGTCGTCCCAATCTTCAAACAGGCTTTGTTTTCTCTTTAGAAAACACTGCCAACACTTTTGGTAAATCACTCATCCAGCACAAAACCCCAAGTTCTAATTAACAGGACCTGTATTGATTCTGCCCTTACTCTATGTGGGTGCTTATTGAGCTCAGAGACGGTCCCTGCTGTCATCCTTCTTTTTCAGATGAGGAACCTGAGGCCCAGAGAGGTTAAGTAGTTTGTCCAAGGTCACACAGCTGTTGAAAAAGCAGCCCTTGGTTCAGGTGCTTTGAAATGGTCGCGTCCGCCCAGGGAAGGAAGAGCTGTGTCTGCAGCGGCCACATTCTGTGTCCGGTTCTGGGCTCCCCTCCCACCGGCCGCAGGAGGGCCCAGGGCCGGCCTCACCATCCAGACACCTGCACTGTCCAGCTGCTCACCTGGAGAGGACGACCCCGGGGCCGTGGCTGGCGGAGCAGGGCCAGGCTAGCACGGAGTCAGCTCCCAGGGCCCGGGGGTCCACACCTGCCTCCAACCTCGTGGCTCTGCCCTGGCAGCCCACTGCCTCTTTCGAGAACTGTTTGCAAGCGCTGTCGCTCTCTGAGGCTGGAGCCCAAGGCCAAGTTTACTGTTTGTGGGATCTATAAACAGCCGGCGAGCCGTCCCCTGCAGAAGCGCCTTGCACGCACACGGGCCCCGCGGCAAGGCCCAGCGAGTGATCTGGCTCCAGCAGGCCCAGCGGCCGGTGCCCCGCTCGCGTGACTGGCGGCCTGGCCTGTGGTGTTGCTCCGTTGCCATGGCGGCAGCTCTCAGGGGAGGGCCCAGCTCCCAACTTCCCTTCATTCCAGGAGGGGCGAGGAGAGGGGCTGCTGGAACTGTTCCTTTTCCCTCTTCTTTTTCCTCTGCTGTGACCTTGACGAGCAATCTTTGAAGTGCTCGCCGGCTATTTTTTTCTGCCTGTGTTGGAAGACATCAGGATGTTCAAGGGCTGTCCGGAGGAAATCCCGCTTGCTCAGCCGTTCGCCCCCATCCCTGCTGCAGGGCCGCTGGTGACGTCCGGGGCAGGGCGCGTGGCCAGCCCGTGGAGGCAGGTGCAGCTCCCGTGACTGGCTGTCACTGAACGTGGACACGGTTGTTTCTCCTCTTAAAAAAGCACAGCCTTCAGCTTGGGGCCAAATTCTTTTCTCCGCTTGGAGAAGTGATCTCATTTTCCATGTACCATATTTAAAAAAACACAAAAGTCTTGCAGGATTAAAAGAGAGAGAGAAAACAAACAAACGTTTGCGATGCATATTTGCCCCGGCCGGTCCCACATGTGCAGCAGTATTTGGCGTGAGGCTTCCAGGCCAGAACGTCGATCTGATATTGAATCCATATGACTCGGCAAACAGCGTTTACGGTCGTTTTTCTTTTTAAAATTTCTGCCTGGTGAGTTAAAATTAAGGTTGTTTTCGGCTGTGACTAATCTCGTAAAATCTTTTTTGAGACAGCATTTGATGCACTCAGACCATGAGCATCTCTTTGGTCTTTGGACTATTATTAGTGGGACGTTGTGAGTCTGGGCTGCCTCTGAGACGGGAAATGCTGTGTGGACAGCTGGTGGCGCCCACTTCACCCACTCCCGCCGCTGGGGGCAAGTGGGGGTCCCCACGCCCGCAGCTTGCCCGGGGGAGGGGGACGAGGCTCTCAGGCCACCACCGCCCAGCCCCGCGTGGCGTCTGGGCTCAGCCACCTGGGCCACATGGCCACTGGTCAGTGAGTCTATAAGAAGGAGGGACAGTAAGCCCGTTGCCACAGTGACGGAGCCGCACCACAAGCCCACCGAAGCCTGCGGTGGTCCCAGCACGGCCCCCGCTGCCCCTGCCCGGATTCCTGGGGTGGGGCTTAGATGGGCAGCCTGCAGGCCCTTCCTGGGATGCTCCTGCCAGCTCCGGGTCAGGCGCGAGGCCTGTGGCTTCCCGCTCCGGCTTTCCTGGCCAGAGGGCTTGGTCACGGTGGCTGAGGCAGCAGGCTGCAGCAGCCCCCAGGGCCTCAGCCACCAGAACCTGCCGGCCATGGGGCAGGGTGGGGAGGGAGGCAGCACCGAGCGGGTGTGCTGCCGAGGCCCTGGGTCACAGGGCACCAGGTTTGCGGGGGAGGCGCTGGAAGCCGTCGCGGGAGGGCCATGGGCAGTGGTGCAAGCACCAGCACCACCCTCGTCCTGGGGGACGCCCTGCTCTGGGGGCAGCAGGTGCCCAGCAGGTGCCCAGCAGTGCTGCAGCAAGGGAAGGCGGTGGCCTTTCCTCCTTGCCTTAGGCATCTTCCATCCACGCAGTGTTCCATCCAGATGCGCGCGTCTCCGGGAGCCCCTACCAGGAGCTGAGAGCAGCCCAGATGCCCATTGAGCAACAGGGGATATGCAGTGCAGCCTGTGCATGCAGTGGAGTATTAGTCAGCCTTGAAGAGGAAGGGAATTCCAACACAGGCTCTGCACGGACGAGCTTGAGGATATCGTGCTGAGAGCCCGAGCCTGGCCCGGAAGGGCCGGTCCTGTGAGTCCGCTCAGGAGGTCCCTGGAGGAGTCGGGCTCCTGGAGACAGGAAGCAGATGGTGGCGGCCGGGACTGGGGAGGGCCGGAGTGTCAGTCTGGGAAGATGAGAAGGCTCTGGAGATGATGCCGCTGGCGGCCGTACAACCACAGGGCTCGTGGGGATGAACCGTGTGCGTGAGTGTGGCTAAAATGGTGAGCTTTCTGCTGCATACGTTTTACCACAATATGAGAAGAGCTGGTATTTCGAAGTGTGGTTCTTGTACGTGTTGGGGTCTGAGGGACGCGGGCGTCCAAGCCTCAGTGGTCCAGCTCATCACAGATTCTGAGGCTGACGGTGCTTCCAAAAATCCTCCGGGCTGGTGAATGTGGACACGCAGGCTTTGTGTTTTTAGGTGACGCATGTCTGAAGTGGTGCAGAAACCACGAGGGGCACTATCCAGACTTGTCGCCGCCCAGCAGGTGCACATTCAGGCTGCGTGGGGGCCACTCGCAGATGGGGCCCTCCATGCCCAGCCTCCTGTCCTGGAGATCAACCCACACCCTGCCGGTCAGCACACAGGAAAACCTGGCCTCTGTTACACCGTGTAGCAGCCCAGACATTTCACGGGTCTCCCCATCCCCACCAAGAAATCTGGGGTCTCCTAGCAGAGGCACGTGGGGGAGATTCGGACCTGGTCACAGACTTGGGGCCTCCACCAGAACGAGTGCAGGCAAACGCTGGACTCTCCCCGCCGCTGCCCGAAGGGGCGTGGGCAGTGGGGGCAGGCGCTCCCGTGGAACTCCACAGGGACTTGCGACAAGTGCCGCCGTCTGCCTGGGAGCGCGGACGTTCCGGGGGACGCAGTGTGCACAGGGTTGATGGTCAGTTCACTGGAGTTCGGGGGTTGTGGCTGGTACTTTAATAACGGGCTTTTGGTGAGACGTGGTCGGCAGCGGCAGACTGCTGGGGGCAGGGTGCCTCGGGGGGCTGTGTGAGCTTGGGTTTGTCGTGCAGGAGACTCAGCGCAAAGTCTAAATCTGACTGCAGATCACCACCCTGCTGTTTGCACCTGTGTGTCAGAAACTCATCCAGAACTGTGCAACAAGGCGAGCCTTGGGCCTCACCTCCTTTTCAAGTCATGTGGGCACAGGCTGCGCGAGGATTCTCCGAGGGAATGCTACATCTGCATCTGAGGCAGCACTCCGACCTCAACTGTGAGCCCCTGGCATCTCTGATATGTCTTAGGCTGCTTTCACATCTTAGCGATTCCCTCTTTTTCTAAAAGAATTTTTTGTGTGTTTATTCACTTGTTGACTGCGCTGAGTCCAGTGCTGCGTGTGGGTTTTCTCTGGTTGTGGCGCCTGGGTTTCTCGCCGTGCTGGCTAAACTGCGTGTGTTTATTCACTTGTTGACTGCCCTGAGTCCAGTGCTGCGTGTGGGTTTTCTCTGGTTGCGGCGCCTGGGTTTCTCGCCGCGCTGGCATCTCTTGCTGCACAGCATAGGCTCCAGGTGGTCTGGCTCAGTAGCTGGGGCCTGTGGGCTTTGCCCCTCGGCACGTGGGATCTCCCCGGACCAAGGGTCGAGCCCGCGTCACCTGCATTGGCAGGCGGACTCCCACTGTACCTCTAGGAGCTGGTTCGTGCTTCCCTCTTGAGTACGATCTCTTGTTGAGTGTTTACTGTATGTTAGCCTGCGTGCTGCGACGTTTCTTCTCTGAGTTACACTCTAACAGCTAAGGTGTGGCTTCACAGCAGAGCAAGGCCCCGTGTGCGGCTGCGAGGCTGTGTCCCTTTCTGGGGGGGGTTCCTTGGGAATCTTGTGTGACGTCAGGTTGGGCAGAACACACGATTTCCTTTTGGGCCGGACATTGCACTCCATTGATAAATTCATCTTTATGATGGTGAGTCACCCTGTCCAAGACCAAAGGATGTCTTTCTATTGTTCACATATAATGTGGTGTCTCTTGAGATGCTTTAACATTTTCTTCACATTGATGTTGTGTTTTTCTGATTGAGTTTGCAAGTGTTGGGTCTTCTAAAGAGGATTTTGTCCATCAGAATGTCCTCTAATATGGTCATTATTCTAGTCTGTAAAAGCTATTGGCTATATATTTAACTGTATATCCTTGCTGTTTACTGAACTCTTTTATTTGGGACGCTTTGTCCCTGACTCTCTAGGGTTTTACTTGGGACGCTTTGTCCCTGACTCTCTAGGGCTTTACTTGGGACGCTTTGTCCCTGACTCTCTCGGGTTCTCCAAATACACGAAGGAGTCCCCTGCAGGCAGCGGTCCTTTCACCTTCTCAGCGTTAAACCTCCCCACTGAGCTCCCTTCTAGTTGCAATAGGTAGCACCGCAGAAGCTCTAGGACAGGCCTCAGCAAACCTTTTCTGTACGTGGCAGATGGTGTTTCAGCCTTCAAGGGCATGCTGTCTCCCTGGGAACTGTCTAGCCTTCCTCTTGTAGTGCACGTACGTAAATGAACAGGTTTGGCCACAGTGTAAGGTGGACTGGAGGGGCGCTGTAGTTCACACACCCCTGGAGAGGGATGTCAGGGCGTCCTTGCCTGGCTTCCTGATCCTCCTGGAAACACCCAGCATTTTCCCCATTAATTAAGTTGCTATCTTAGGAATAACATGGACACACACACATGTCCACACGCATTGTCATGCTAAAATGTATTCATAATTCCTATTTTCTTGAGTGTTTTTTAATCAGAAATGAGTGTTGAATTTTGTTGAAAGCTTTTTTGCCGTCTATGAAGACGGCAAAAGTTATAGATTTTTCTCCTTAGATCTATAAACTTGCTTGTCTGGTTAGTTGCTCAGTCATGTCTGACTTTGGAGTCTGATGGACTGTAGCCATCCAGGCGTCTCTGCCCATGAGATTTTTCAGGCTAGAATACCGAGTGGGAGAAGGGTATGCCCTTCTCCAGAGGACCTTCCTGACCCAGGGATCGATAAGCTTGTGTATTATATTAATGAATTTCCCAATACTGAGCCAAGCTTGCATTCCTAGAATAAACTATTTGGTCATGATGTATCCTTTTCATAATGTGAAACTGAAATCTGTTTGCTAATATTTTATTTAGCATATTTGGCACCAATAGTCAAAGTCTGTAATTCTATTTTTATTGAGTTTCCTCATCAGAATTAACTGTCTATGTTATAGTTCTTAGGAATTAGAGAATTTTCTTCACTTTCTATTTCTGAGACAATTTAGAGGGCATTGTTATTACCTTATTTTTGAAGATTTTTAAAGCATCTGGGTCAGGCACATTATCCTGGGTTCGTGCCTTGATGACTTTGTTTCTTCTACAGAAATTGTGCTTCAAGGTTTCCGTCTTTAATGGGTTAATTCTGGTAAATTTTTTAATTTTTTGAGTATCATTTTTAATAGGTCCTCACTGTATTTTTAACGTCTGTAGGATGTGTAATGATGTATTCTTTAAAATTCCTCGTGTCAGTCGTATTTTCCTTGATAAATCTTCTAGGAGCTCATCAACTTTGTTAATCCTTTTAAAGAAGCAATCTTCCACTTTGTAACAATCTTTATTATTTAACTAGTTTAAGAGTTTTCCCTGTTTCTTCTCTTATTTCTAATTTTTCCCTCCTTCTTCTTGTTCCATCCTCAGTCGTGTCCAGCTCTTTGCAACCCCGTGGACTGCAGCACACCTGGCTTCCCTGTCCATCACCATCTCCCAGAGTTTGTTCAAACTCATGTCCATTGAGTCGGTGATGCCATCCAACCCTCTCATCCTCTGTCGTCCCCTTCTCCTCTTCCTTCTGTCTTTCCCAGCATCGGGGTCTTTTCCAATAAGTCGGCTCTTCGCATCAGGTGGTCAAAGTATTGGAGCTTCAGCTTCAGCATCAGTCCTTCCAATAAACACTCAGGACTGATTTCCTTTAGGATGGACTGGTTGGATCTCCTTGCAGTCCAAGGGGCTCTCAAGAGTCCTCTCTAGCACCACAGTTCGAAAGTATCAGTTTTTCAGTGCTCAGCCTTCTTTATGGTCAAACTCTCACATCCGTACATGGCTAGTGGAAAAACCATATCAGTCCTTCCAATAAACACTCAGGACTGATTTCCTTTAGGATGGACTGGTTGGATCTCCTTGCAGTCCAAGGGGCTCTCAAGAGTCCTCTCTAGCACCACAGTTCCAAAGTATCAGTTTTTCAGTGCTCAGCCTTCTTTATGGTCAAACTCTCACATCCGTACATGGCTAGTGGAAAAACCATAGCCTTGACTATATGGACCTTTGTCAGCAGAGTGATGTCTCTGCTTTTTAATGTGCTGTCTAGGTTGGTCATAGCTTTTCTTGCAAGGAGCAAACATCTTTGAATTTCATGGCTGCAGTCACCATCTGCAGTGATTTTGGAGTCCAAGAAAATAAAGTTTGTCATTGTTTCCATTTTTTCCCCATATTCGCCCTGAAGTGATGGGACCGGATGCCATGATCTTCGTTTCTGAATGTTGAGCTTTAAGCCGCTTTTTCACTTTCCTCTTTCACTTTCATCAAGAGGCTGTTTAGTTCCTCTTCACTCGCTGCCAAAAGGGTGGTGTTATCTGCATATCTGAGGTTATTGATGTTGATGCTGGAATCTTGGTTCCAGCTTGTGCTTTATCTTTCTCCTTACATTGTGTTTAATTGTCTCTAGTTTCTTGAGGAGGAATTACACACTTTGTTCTTTTGAAGCAGACATCGTAAGCTTACTGGGACTTTACGTTGCCTGTTCTGATTATATGTAACTTGCAGTTCATCACCTCTGTGTGTCCTCTCATGACGGAGTGCCGAGTTGTGTAGTTTTACCTGTCCTTGTGGTTCTCCATCAGTTTTTAGAAGTGTAAGGCTTTGGATTAGGTGGCTGCCATTAACCTATCACTTCATGGCAAACAGAAGGTGAAAAGTGGAAGCAGTGACCGATTTGCTTTTCATGGGCTCCAAAATCACTGTGGATCTTGATTGCAGCCATGATATTAAAAGACACTTGCTCCTTGGAAGAAAAGCTATGGCAAACCTAGACAGCCTATTAAAAAGCAGAGATGTCACTTTGCCAAGAAGGGTCTGTATAATCAAAGCTGTGGTTTTGCTAGTGGTAGTCGTGTACGGATGTAAAAGGTGGACCATAAAGAAGGCTGAGCACTGAAGAATTGATGCTTTCAAATTATAGTGCTGGAGAAGACTCTTGAAAGTCCCCTGGACTACAAGGAGATCAAGCCAGTCCATTCTAAAGGAAATCAGTCCTGAATATTCTGTGGAAGGACTGATGCTGAAGCTCCAATACTGGCTACCTGATGGGAAGAGCCAACTCATTGGAGAAGATCCTGATGCTGGGAAAGACTGAGGGCAAGCGGAGAAGGGGACGACAGAGGATGAGGTGGTTGGATGGCATCACCGACTCAATGGACATGATTTGAGCAAGCTCCAGCAGATAGTGGAGGACAGAAGAGCCTGGTGGGCTATAGTCCGTGGAGTCGCAGAGTCAGACATGACTTGGAGACTGAACAACAACATTATCCTGGGCTCCCTAGAAATCTTCAATGCCAGTAATTTGAAAGCTCCTAGAAATTGATATTTATAAATCCTAATAGAAAAATCAGCACATAACATGCACAGGTATTTTACCAAAAAAGAAATACAAGTTACCAATGAATGTGTGAAATGTTTTTTGGTCTCATTAATAGTCAAAGAATAAAAATTATAATGATGGTAAAATAATTTATCACATAAAACTGGCAAAGATTAGAAAAAAGAAAGAAGTACCCAGAATGGTCAAGGATTAAGAGAAATGAATATTATAATGTATTGCTGATAGCTGCAAGCTTCATGGAAGTTAATGCAAAGTCTCTGAATGTCTGCCTGTTAAAGAGTCCAGCTGCCTAACCCTGCCTAACCTCCCGCTCTGCCCTGGCCCCGGAGAGTCAGACTGCTCCTGCCTGCCTGCAGGGGGTGGCACAAACACAGTGAGCCGCTCCACACGTGGCGCCTGCACTCGCCAGGACCCACACCGCCTGGGCTGCTGTCTTCCTTGTCAGGACGAGGGGGACGCCAGGCAGACAGGCAGGCAGACAGCTGGCTGACGGGGTGGGCACTGAGCAGGTGCTCACGGGCCTGTGGTCCCTCACGCACCCTCACTCGCCGTGGCCCTGGGAAGCCTGTGCAGGAGGGGCTGGAGGGCCTGCTTTTCAAAAAAAAGGGAACTGTTAAACTGAGCCCGGCACAGGGCATGGCACAGTAGTGACAGACTCGACGATCATTCAGAAACTGTGAATAGCGACGCTGAAACTCACCCCTTCCGCTCACATCTCCCCAGAATGCACCCAGACTGGAGGGTCTTAGAGGTGAGGTGAACCAGATGCTCTTCCTCACCATAAATAAGTGGGTTAGAAAATGAAAAAAAGGGAAAGGATGTTTGATGATTAGGTACACTTGAACACCAAAATAAAGAGAGAAGCTTATAGGTGGATTTCCTTGAATATAGATGAATATTTCCCAAGTGAAATGCATCAGTTCCAAGAACACATTAGAAATGATGATCAGATAAACTTTACCCTCCATAGGCAAGAATGATTCACCATCAGAAAATCTGTCAGTGAGACTCACTGCATTAATAGACTAGAGAAAACCTATGTGATGGTTTCAGTAGATACAGAAATAGCCCTTGTTGGATGGAGCTCAACATTTTTTCATGATAAAAATTCCTAGACACACCAGAACGTGGTATAGAGGAGGACGGGAAAACCCAGCTTGTGGCACAAACGTTCCTGTTGTTCCAGGCATCAGTGTGTCGCATCTCACTGTGGTGATGTTTGTATTTTATACAACATTGTTTGATAATCATTAGAAAAAGAACCCAAGTCATGAGCCTTATAAACGGTGACCAAGTTCTCATGTCACCTGCTGGCTCAGGACATTTCGTGAACCATCATAAAAAAACTAAAAGTGGGCCTTTCTGGAGGTTATGAATTCAGACCACAAAACAGGGAGGAAAAGGTTGAAAAGCCAAACTGAACCAATGCCTGATGTTTTTACTGTGAGTGATGTCATGGGGTGATGTCATGCAAGTGATGTCGGTGCTCTCTTTGTTCCAGTCCCTCCACGGCTTCGCTCTGGTGGTGAGTGCGGAAGGGATGATCTTCTATGCGTCGGCCACGATCGTGGACTACCTGGGCTTCCACCAGGTGAGCACAGCGCCCCGTCTGCTGCAGTTCGGCCCCGTCTGCTGCGGTTCGGCCCCACCTGTGGTTTGGCCCCGCCTGCGGTTCGGCCCCACCTGCGGTCCGGGCCCGTCTGCTGTGGTCCGGTCCCGTCTGCTGCGGTCCGGGCCCGTCTGCTGCAGTTCGACCCCGTCTGCTGCGGTTCGACCCCGTCTGCTGCGGTCCGGGCCCGTCTGCTGC
>SJXO01003130.1:187495-233966 GCA_006408615.1 Connochaetes taurinus
CTCACCTGGAGGCCCCACTCACCTGGAGGCCCCCTCACCTGGAGGCCCCACTCACCTGGAGGCCCCCTCACCTGGAGGCCCCTCCTCACCTGAGTCCCCCCTCACCTGGAGCACCCCTTCACATGGAGCCCCCCTCACATGGAGCCCCCCCTCACTTAGAGGCTCTTCCCTCACCTGTGGCCCCCCATCCACTCTGAGTGAGGTTGCCTATTACCTCCTAAGAAGGTAACCTCATTTGTGAAGCCTTGATCCTTAGGAACTTTTCCTCCGTCTGGTTTTTACAGTGACCCAGTTGAGAAACGACTGAAACTCAGCAGTGGGCCAGCTGAAGGGGCCGAGGGGCTTCTGCGGGATGGGGGTCCCAGGGGTGAATGAGCGATGCCATTCAGTTCAGATGGGAAGACGTGCACCAGCCTCGGTGTTTGTCAACACTCTGGATGTTTTTGCCGACAATCGAGTCCGCTGAGGTCTGCCTTCAAAGCCCGAGGCAGGGCCTTGGTGCCCCGGGCTGCGGGGTCCCAGCGTGGACCTGGGCAGTGGGGCGGCCTCTGCGCTCAGGGCCTGAGCAGGTGGGGGGACCCAGGACCAGAGAGAGGGTTGTGGGTCGGAGGGTCCTTGCAACATCCTGCCGGGGCAGCGGTCAGGCCTGGGGACCCCAGCCGGGCCCTGTCTCACCATACAGGTGTGCTGCCCTAATTAACTTTGGATCCGAGTGTCACAAAGAGTCTGGAAGGTGACCAGACCTAAGCACACAGCTCGATGCGGTTGGAGTCAGCTTTGAGCAGTGGGAGTCTTGATCCCAAATGAAGTTTCATCTCTGAGCCCCTGATCTGCCCATGGAGGCACCGCCTGGCCTGGGGGGCACTTTGTGGGCTGGACGCCTGGTGTCCAGGCAGTGTTGGTTGCCTCCTGTGGGGAGGGACTTTCTCTTCACGGGTGTAACTTGCCTTTGACAGATGAATGAGATGTTTTTATGGTCATTAACCCTGGAATACAGTGTGGACATTCCCTCAGGGTAAGGCTAAAATGACTGTCATGTTCCAGACGGATGTGATGCACCAGAATATTTACGACTACATCCACGTGGACGACCGCCAGGACTTCTGCCGGCAGCTGCACTGGGCCATGGCCCCTCCCCAGGCAGGGTGTGGGCAGCCCCTGCCCTCGGAGACAGGTGGGTCCTGGGGCCCTGGTCTGGTGCAGACTCGGAGGCTCCCGAGACGCATGGAGGCCTCCACCGGGGTGGCCCCTTTCCCCCTCCTCCCGCTGAAGGGCCGTCGACGCTCCTTCCTCCTCGGAGACCTCCTCCCGCGTGCCCCCACCCCTTCTCAGGAGGCTTCCCCAGGCGGCGCTCCGGCTCCCAGGGCACCGTGTCTCCTGCCCTGTAGGGCGTGAGGCCCAGAAGCCAGGAACCCTGTCTCTAGTTTTGCAAACTCCTCTGATGCACGTTTTCTAGGAAATTCTCTCCGCCTTCCTGAGATTTACCTGAAACAGTCTCCCAGATGTTGCTGCCTGTTCAGGGACGTTGCCCCTGTGGGCAGGACCCCCGAGGTGTCTCAGATCTGCGGCCCCTGCCCATTGGACATGCCAGGCAGGCGCCAGGTCCCTGAGATGGCAGAGCAGATGAGAGCTCGGGGGGCAGGGCGAGTGGCTGCCCCTGGGGTGCGGTGCAGGGAGACGGGGTCCTGGGTCTACCACACGTTCCCCACAGCGGCCAGGAACTCCGGGAGTTTCCAGCACGCCTTCACATGGCAGCGTGGGTCGCCTCCTACAGGTAGAGAAGACGCAGTGCCAGGCGCCGACCAGCTTTACAAGCTCAGAGCAAAAGCCCAAGCTAATGGACACTCACGAGGGGCAGGGGGCAGGTGCTCCAGGAGGGAGGCCTGTGCGTTACGTGCCAACAGCTATCCTGGTGAGTGAGAGGGTGCAGGGTGGCACCTGGGGCTTCCTGGTGAGTGAGAGGGTGCAGGGTGGCACCTCGGGGCTCCTGGTGAGTGAGAGGGTGCAGGGTGGCACCTGGGGCTTCCTGGTGAGTGAGAGGGTGCAGGGTGGCACGTGGGGGCTCCTGGTGAGTGAGAGGGTACAAGGTGGCACTTGGGGCTTCCTGGTGAGTGAGAGGGTGCAGGGTGGCACCTGGGGGCTCCTGGTGAGTGAGAGGGTACAGGGTGGCACTTGGGGCTTCCTGGTGAGTGAGAGGGTGCAGGGTGGCACCTGGGGGCTCCTGGTGAGTGAGAGGGTACAGGGTGGCACCTGGGGCTTCCTGGTGAGTGAGAGGGTGCAGGGTGGCACCTCGGGGCTCCTGGTGAGTGAGAGGGTGCAGGGTGGCACCTGGGGCTTCCTGGTGAGTGAGAGGGTGCAGGGTGGCACGTGGGGGCTCCTGGTGAGTGAGAGGGTACAAGGTGGCACTTGGGGCTTCCTGGTGAGTGAGAGGGTGCAGGGTGGCACCTGGGGGCTCCTGGTGAGTGAGAGGGTACAGGGTGGCACTTGGGGCTTCCTGGTGAGTGAGAGGGTGCAGGGTGGCACCTCGGGCTTCCTGGTGAGTGAGAGGGTGCAGGGTGGCACCTCGGGGCTCCTGGTGAGTGAGAGGGTGCAGGGTGGCACCTGGGGCTTCCTGGTGAGTGAGAGGGTGCAGGGTGGCACGTGGGGGCTCCTGGTGAGTGAGAGGGTACAAGGTGGCACTTGGGGCTTCCTGGTGAGTGAGAGGGTGCAGGGTGGCACCTGGGGGCTCCTGGTGAGTGAGAGGGTACAGGGTGGCACTTGGGGCTTCCTGGTGAGTGAGAGGGTGCAGGGTGGCACCTCGGGCTTCCTGGTGAGTGAGTGGGTGCAGGACAGCACCTGGGAGCATCCTGGTGAGTGAGAGGATGGGAACGGCACCTCGGGGCTCCTGGTGAGTGAGAAGGGTGGGGATTGCACCTGGGGCTCCTGGTGAGAGAGTGGGTGCAAAATGGCACCTCAGGACTCCTGGTGAGTGAGAGGGTGGGGATGGCACCTCAAGACTCCTGGTCAGTGAGAGGGTGGGGATTGCACCTGGGGGCTCCTTGTGAGAGAGTGGCTGCAGGGCCAGTGCTGCGTGAGTCCAGGCCTGGGCCTGGCACGGGGCTCCAAGGTCCATGGGAGCAGTTGGCGAAGCAAGGGGTGGGGTGTGGATACCTCGGGGGGTCTGGCCTTGATGGGCAGGGCTGAGTCACGGCAGGCTAATGAGAATGAAGTGGCGCATCTGCAGGGCTGACAGCCCCTACCCCTGTTCATCCGTTATTCAGGCGGTCAGTTGGTTGTCCAGAAGGCCTTTTGTTTTGATCATACTTGGTTTTCAGTTTTGTGGAAAACTAAGATGGCTTTCGCTTCACATGGATGTAGATAGATTTTACCTAACACTGAGGCAGAGGTTGAAACCTAGGTTGAAGTGAAGCCATGTCTGAAGCGCAGAGTAGAGGAAACAAGCAAAAGAGCTCAGTTTAGAGTGTCTCATCATATTTTACCACAAGGCTGGCTGCTGCACGTGCAGGGAAGGGCTCTGGAGTGGGGACTGAGGCTCTAAGTACGGGGGGGTGGGCAGCTCGGATCCTGGGCTCACCCCAGCCCCCTTGCCTGCATTCAGCCTGCTCACATCCAGCGGGCAGGGCTGCCCCCGAGAGCCCTTGTCAAAACCTCAGGACATGCAATTGATGCTGGCTTTTTAGCTCTAAGTCAGCCATGGTGGGAATTTTCACACCAAAGAAACCGTCTGGTGCCACAGATCAGGGCTTCTCCCCCAGAGCTGGATGTAAGGTGTCCCAGCACGGCCGGGACGCTCCACACCAAGCTGGTGGCCAGCACATGTGGGGGCTTTCAGGCATTTGTTCACCCCATAAATTCAGGGCTTCTCCCCCAGAGCTGGACGTAAGGTGTCCCAGCACGGCCGGGACGCTCCACACCAAGCTGGTGGCCAGCACACGTGGGGGCTTTCAGGCATTTGTTCACCCCATAAATTCATGCACAGATGGAGAGATGGAAAGATGGGTGGGTGGATGGAGGGAGGGCCAGAGGGAGGGATGGAGGGAGAGACTGACGGAAAAGTGAGGGGCAAGAAGAGCTTGCAGTGTTGTTCGTCCACACAGGGCGGGGCACCCTGAAGCCATGCGGACTTATTCAGTTACAGATCAACTTCCCGTCATAGAGAGCTTTCATTTTCTTTATCACACACTCCAGAGTTGTTATCTTGCTTTTTAACTCACACCAAATGCTCACAGGGTTAGTGCCCTAACCACTAATGCTGAAAGAGCTAAAGTTAAATGGTTCTATGATGACCTACAAGGCCTTCTAGAACTAACACCAAAAAGAGATGTCCTTTTCATCACAGGGGGCTGGAATGCAAAAATAAGAGATACCTGGAGTAACAGGCAAGTTTGGCCTTAGAGTATAAAATGAAGCAGGGCAAAGGCTAGCAGAGTTTTGCCAACAGAATGCACTGGTCATAGCAAACACCCTCTTCTAACAACACAAGAGAAGACTCTACACATGGACATCACCACATGGTCAATACCGAAATCAGATTGATTATATTCTTTGCAGCCAAAGATGGAGAAGCTCTATACAGTCAGCAAAACAAGACCAGGAGTTGACTGTGGCTTAGATCATGAAGTCCTTCTTGCCAAATTCAGACTTAAATTGAAGAAAGTAGGGAAACCACTAGACCATTCAGGTATGACCTAAATCAAATCCCTTACAGTTATACAGTGGAAGTCACAAATAGATTACAGGGATTAGATCTGATAGACAGAGTGCCTGAAGAACTATGGATGGAGGTTCATGACATTGTATAAGAGGCAGTGATCAAGACCATCCCCCAAAAAAGAAATGCAAAAAGGCAAAATGGTTGTCTGAGGAGGCCTTACAAATAGCTGAGAAAAGAAGAGAAGCAGAACGCAAGGAGAAAAGGAAAGATGTAAGCATCTGATTGCAGAGTTCCAAAGAATAGCAAGGAGAGATAAAAAAAAAGCCTTCCTCAGTGATCAATGCAAAGAAATAGACAAAACAATAGAATGGGAAAGACTAGAGCTCTCTTCAAGAAAATTCGAGATACCAAGGGAACATTTCATGCAAAGATGGGCTTGATAAAGGACAGAAATGGTAGGGACCTAACAGAAGCAGAAGATATCAAGAAGAGGTGGCAAGAATACACAGAAGAACTGTACAAAAAAGAGCTTCATGACCAAGATAATCACGATGGTGTGATCACTCACCTAGAGCCAGACATCCTGGAATGTGGAGTCAAGTGGGCCTTAGAAAGCATCACTACGAACAAAGCTAGTGGAGATGACGGAATTCCAGTTGAGCTATTTCAAATCCTGAAAGATGATGCTGCGGAAGTGCTGCACTCAATATGCCAGCAAATTTGGAAAACTCAGCAGTAGCCACAGGACTGGAAAAGGTCAGTTTTCATTCCAATCCCAAAGAAAGGCAATGCCAAAGAATGCTCAAACTACCGCACAATTGCACTCATCTCACATGCTAGTAAAGTGATGCTCAAAATTCTCCAAACCAGGCTTCAACAGTACATGAACCATGAACTTCCAGATGTTCAAGCTGGATTTAGAAAAGGCAGAGGAACCAGAGCTCAAATTGCCAACATCCACTGGATCATCAAAAAAGCAAGAGAGTTCCAGAAAAACATCTATTTCTGCTTTATTGACTATGCCAAAGCCTTTGACTTTGTGGATCACAACAAATGGCGGAAAATTCTTCAAGAGACAGGAATACCAGAGCACCTCACCTGCCTCTTGAGAAATCTATATGCAGGTCAAGAAGCAACAGTTAGAACTGGACATGGAACAATGGACTGGTTCCAAATTGAGAAAGGGGTATGACAAGGCTGTATATTGTCACCTTGCTTATTTAACTTATATGCAGAGTACATCAGGCCTAATGTCAGGCTGGATGAAGCACAAGCTGGAGTCAAGATTGCTGGGAGAAATACCAGTAACCTCAGATATGCAGATGACACCAGCCTTATGGCAGAAGGAGAAGAGGAACTGAAGAGCCTCTTGATGCAAGTGAAAGAGGAGAGTGAAAAAACTGATTTAAAAGTCAACATTCAAAAAATGGAGATCATGGCATCTGGTCCCATCACTTCATGGCAAATAGATGGGGAATCTGTGGAAACAGTGACAGACTTTATTTTTCTGGGCTCCAAAATCACTGCAGATGGTGATTGCAGCCATGAAATTAAAAGACACTTCCTCCGTGGAATAAAAGCTATGACCAACCTAGACAGCATATTAAAAAGCAGAAACATTACTTTGCCAACAAAGGTCCATCTAGTCAAGGCTATGGTTTTTCCAGTGGTCATGTATGGATGTGAGAGTTGGACTGTAAAGAAAGCTGAGCACTGAAGAATTGATGCTTTTGAACTGTGGTGTTGGAGAAGACTCTTGAGAGTCCCTTGGACTGCTAGGAGATCAAACCAGTCAACCCTAAAGGTAATCAAGCCTGAATATTCATTGGAAGGACTCATGCTGAAGCTGAAGCTTCAGTCCTTTGGCCACCTGATGCAAAGAGCTGACTCACTGGGGAAGACCGTGATGCTGGGAAAGACTGAAGGCAGGAAGAGAAGGGGACGACAGAGGGTGAGATGGTTTGATGGCGTCACTGACTCAGTGGACAGAAGTTTGAGCAAACTCCGGGAGGCAATGGACAGGGAAGCCTGGTGTGCTGCAGTCCGTGGAGTCACAGGGTCGGACAGGACTGAGCGACTGAGCTGACTAACTGAGCTCATATGCTCTAGATCAGGAAAACCCAGCTGTCCCTGAGTTGTATTGCCATGAGTGGATGGCGTTTGGGGAATGGAGGGTCATGGGGCCAGTACTTCGAGGTGATTGGCTCCAGTACGTCCTCCCAGGGGGCTGCCTGGTGACTCCGGCCGAGTCCAGGGATGTTCACGCACCTGAATGAGGACTCACACCCACGAGTGCACACACAGGAATACGCTGAAAGTTTAGAGAAAGTTACAGGGAAACCCTGAATGGTTCAAAAGCAGTGAGGAGCGCCTGTCCCCGGGGCCGGCAAGGAAGACGTGTTGGTTTCCGTCCTGGGGAATGTGAGTTCCGAGGCCTTTGGCTGTTGACCAGTTAGCGTAGCTAATTTACCCTGTGATTGTGCCTTCGTTTGTGTCTTTGAAACGGCAGACGATGCAGTTTCAAGGACGACTGAAGTTCCTCTTCGGACAGAACAGGCGGGCACCCTCGGGCGCGGCCCTGCCCCCACGGCTGGCCCTGTTCTGCGTGGCAGCCCCTCTGGCCCTGCCCCCCGGCGTGGAGGTGAGGATGAAGACCGTGTACCTGAGGGCGAAGCCCAGGGCGGACGTCCCGGCCTCAACCGACGCAAAGTGAGTAGAGGCCCCGGCAGCCAAACCCGTCCTCGTCACTGCCGGCTCCCACACCGTGTCTGCACACGTGCATTTTCTGTCTGTTCTCACTTCATTTCCAGCAGGAATATGACTAAAAAAGCTTGCTGTTTTTAAAGCTGCTACATTATGGGAGAAGCAGCTATTAGAAAAAAGAAAGCCTGCCGCTAGTGTTTGTCAGCCGTGGCCGCGAACACGCCTGCCTGCCTCTCGCCGTTCTCCAGCCCTCCACGCAGGCCTCGGAGGCAGTGCCGGGGCCCCGGTCGCCACGGGTGTGGGGGCGAGGCTGCGGCCTCCGTTTGTCCCCTCCGTCGACTCCAGGCTCACAGGGGCACGTGCTGGGGACGGGGACTCCACAGGTGTCCTGGCCTTCCGGCTCAGAGGGTGAAGAATCCGTCTGCGAGGCTGGAGAAGTGAAGTGAAGTGAAGTGAAGTCTCTCAGTCGTGTCCGACTCTGCGACCCCATAGGGTGTAGCCCACCAGGCTCCCCCCTCCATGGGATTCTCCAGGCAAGAGCACTGGAGTGGGGTGCCATTTCCCTGCACCCAATCCCTGGGTCGGGAAGATCCCCTAGAGGAGGGAACGGCCACACCCTCCAGTGTTCCTGCCTGGAGAGTCCCATGGGCGGAGGAGCCTGGCGGGCTACAGTCCACGGGGTTGCAGAGCTGGACAGGACTGAGCGACTCACACTCTCGCTTTCAGAAAGCTGGGTTTTCTAGGCGACTCCCAGCCGCGCTGTCTGGAGCGGGCGGGTCTGTGTGGGGTCGGGCTCTGGGGCAGACGGGCTTCTGTGCGCCTGTGCTCTGTGTCTGCTGCTGGGGGGAGGCCCTGGGAGGGCCGTGTCTCAGTCCGTCTACCCTCTTCCTCAGTGCCCCCGCCGTGCCCTGTCCAGGGACAGACTCTCAGGAGACCGAGCCCCCAGCCTGCTTCCCTGTCGCTCCTCAGGACTCAGGTTCCCCTTGGACCTCAGCGCCAGCTCACAGGCCCGGGAAGCCTCCCGTTCCTGCCTGGGGTTCGTGGGGATCTGGGGGAGCCCTGCCTTGAGGCACAGGCACCTCATCACAGCCTCCAGGTCCCACGGGCCCACACCCTAAGGCAGCAGTGTTCTGGAGCATTTAAAAACTATATATGCTTTTTTTTTTTAAGGTAGAAAATGTAAAATAGGAGGAAGGAAAAACAGGACACTCATGGGGAAAAGCTGTAAAAATAACTGACGAAGCAACTGAAACATGAGGTGCAACAAAGCACAGAGGCCACATGACCGCTGTGGGCGTCCTGGGGGCGGGACGGCCCCGCCCCCACCCCAGACCTGAGCACTCCCCGCCTGCCTCTGCCTCTGAGTCCACTGCATGCCCACACTCTGGGCTGGCGATGGCGCCCACTCGCTGCACTCTCAGATTCCCAACCCCGTGATCAGAGGGAGGGAAAATCCTCCCTCCATCGCTTCTTATAGCAAACTAACGCTCAAAATCCTCCAAGCCAGGCTTCAGCAGTACGTGAACCAAGAACTTCCCGATGTTCAAGCTGGATTTTAAAAGGCAGAGGAACCAGAGATCAAACTGTCAATATCTGTTGGTCATCTAAAAAGCAAGAGAGTTCCAGAAAAACATCTACTTCTGCTTTATTGACTGCGCCAAAGCCTTTGACTGTGTGGATCACAACAAACTGGAAAATTCTTCAAGAGTTGGGAATACCAGACCACCTGACCTGCCTTTTGAGAAATCTGTACCCAAGTCAAGAAGCAACAGTTAGAACCAGAAGTGGAACAACAGACTGGTTCCAAATCGGGAAGGAGTACGTCAAGGCTATATTTTGTCATCCTGCTTACTTAACATACATGCAGAGTACATCATGCGAAATGCCAGGCTGGATGAAACACAAGCTGGAATCAAGATTGCCAGGAGAAGTATCAGTAACCTCAGATATGCAGATGACACCACCCTTATGGCAGAAAGTGAAGAAGAAGTAAGGAGCCTCCTGATGAACGTGAAAGGGGAGATTGAAAAAGTTGGCTTAAAACTCAACATTCAGAAAACTAAGATCATGGCATCCGGTCTCATCACTTCACGGCAAAAAGATGGGAAAACAGTGGAAACAGTGAAAGTAAAAGTCGCTCAGTTGTGTTCAACTGTTTGTGACCGCATGGACTATACAGTCCATGGAAGTCTCCAGGCCAGAATACTTGAGTGGGTAGCCTTTCCCTTCTCCAGGGGATCTTCCCAACCCAGGGATCGAACCCAGGTCTCCCACATTGCAAGTGGATTCTTTACCAGCTGAGCCCCCAGGAAAGCCCAAGAATACTGGAGTGGGTGCCCTTCTCCAGTGGATCTGCCCGACCCAGGAACTGAACCAGGGTCTCCTGTATTGCAGGCAGATTCCTTACCAGCTGAGCCACCAGGGAAGCGAAACAGTGAGAAAGTTTATTTTTGGGGGCTCCAAAATCACTGAAGATGGTGACTATAGCCATGAAATTAAAAGATGCTTGCTTTTTGGAAGAAAAGCTATGGCCAACCTAGACAGCATGTTAAAAAGCAGAGACATTACTTTGCCGACGAAGGTCTGCTAGTCAAAGTTACTGTTTTTCCAGTGGTCGTGTGTGGATGTGAGAGCTGGACCATAGAGAAGGCTGAGCGCTGATGAATATATGCTTTTGAACTGTGGTATTGGAGAAGACTCTTGAGAGCCCCTTGGATTGCAAGGAGATCCAACCAGTCCACCCTAAAGATGCTGAAGCTGAAACTCCAATCCTTTGGCCACCTGATGTGAAGAACTGACTCATTTGAAAAGACCCGGATGCTGGGAAAGACTGAAGGCAGGAGGAGAAGGGGACGACAGAATGAGATAGCTGGACGGCATCACCAACTCAGTGGACATAAGTTTGTGCAAGCTCCGGGAGTTGGTGATGGACACGGAGGCCTGGGGTGCTGCAGTCCATGGGGTTGCAAAGAGTCGGTCGGACAGGACTGAGCGGCTGAACTGAACTGCCTGATCGCTTCTCCAGGAGGCGTGCTGTCCCCTGGCGGCCACGCGGGGAAGCGCAGGTGGGCCAGACTCCACGGCAGCTGTGGACTCCGGGACCACTTGCCGCTGCACCGGGTGGCGTGGACGCCTGAACGTCCCTGAGAGAGCTGGCGAGGGTCTTCACGGTGAGGCTAGGATGCTGTACAGAGGGGGACTGTGGAGCGAATACTAGACACACGCTGTAAACATCATTTAAACTCAGGGAGGCTATCAGAGTGCAGGCAGGGCTGGGCGCCCTGTGTGTGCACAGCAACTCCTTGTCGCTCTCGGGTGCACACGGGACGGTGCACACGGGACGGTGCATGTATGTGGACGCAGTCCTCTCCGTCGGGCCCCCTCCCTCCCCCACTGTGTCCAGAAGTCCATTCTCTGCGTCTGCGTCTCCATGCCTGCCCTGCAGATAGGTCCATCAGTACCATTTTACTAGATCCCACGTATATGTGCTAATATATGGTATTTGTTTTCCTCGGTCTGACTCATTTCACTGTGTAGCAAGCTGTAGGTTCGGCTGGGGGGAGCGGAGGGGATAGATGTATAATTATGGCCGATTCACATTGTTGTGTGACAGAAGCCGACACTGTAAAAATTTTAAAAATAAAGAAAAAAACTGGAAGAGAGGAAGCGCCCTCCAACATTTTGGGAAAGAAGCTTCTGTCGCCTTCTGGGTTTTCTGGAGCCGAATTCTGCCCTGAGCTGAACTCCTTGCTGGAGCACCTCCTCCCGTCCACTCCCCTCTGAGCTCACAGGCCGTGAGGAGTGAACCCGGGGAGTTTGAGGCCCAGGAGGCTGGCTCTGGATGGAGCATCGTGCTCGCTGGACCCAGTTCAGGGCCTTTACGATTCTTCCTGAAAGGGGCCTTTGTGACAGAGCCTTGCTCCTGAATGCTCGTGGGTCCTGCGTGCAAGCCGCGTGCTCTCCACCTCTGTCCTGTCTCTGCTGTGCCTCTGGGCCTGTCTCAGTCTCCTCTGTCCCGTCTCCTCCTCTGTCCTGTCTCAGCTCCTGCAGAGACCCCCACGAGATGGAGGGTCAGGGCCGCTGCAGGGCAGGAAGCTCTGGCTGTGCGGCCAGGTGGCCAGGGTTTGAATCCCACTCCTGCACCTCCTGTGGGGGCAGCTTCAGGCAAGTCGCTTAACACTTCAGAGCCTCGTCTTTTTCTTTGGAAATATGAGCAGAATACGATCTGTGGGATAAGTTGCAAGTTGCCTTAGGGTCTGTGATTGTAAGTCGTATGAGACACAGGGCTGTGTGTGTGTGTGTACACGCTGCCGTGGGCAGTCAGTGTTCAGTATCCCTAACTCAGTGCTCACAGTGCCTTTGTGAACCACTGCAGGTAACTAGCGCAGGTCACAGGGGTCCGTGTCTTCATTCTGACCACCCAGAAGAAGGCAAGCGCACCGACGCCCATCCGGCAGCCACACGTGTCTGCTTTCCGAGGCAAACCCGTCAGTGCTTCACTGGCCGGAAAAGGGATGTGAACTGGGATTTCCAGCAGACCTGTAACTGAGAGAAGGCATTCCAGTCTCTGCAGACTTTCACACGGGGAGTCACTGTATCTTAGGCTCTTGGGTGGCAGCAACACCCGTCGTGTGTAATTTCTGCCCTCGACACACATTTAATCTGCTTGTTGCTTTGCTCTCTTCTGTCCTTTGCAGAGCAAAAGTTGCCTCACGTCTCTGCGAATCAGAATTGCTCGGAAAGCCCAATTACTCAGCAGGTACTCCTCACAATTCTCTTGACCACCTTTTCAAGCGCGTGAAATGCGCGAATCCCTGGAGGCGGGCGGGGGCTCGATGCTGTCTGGAGCACGGGGCGGGCGGGCAGAGCCGGCTCTCAGGGTCGGTCACCTTGGGGAAGGTGAGTGTCCACCCGCTCCAGGCTCTGCTCAGCCTCGCTTTTCCGAATCCTGACAGGGAGAAGCAATGGAGAAAACGGCCTCTCCTTGTTCAGGACACCAGAGGAAGCCTGCCGCTGGGGCCGGGTCACAGCCCGGGGCCCCTGCCTGTGCCTCCGGGGCAGCCCTGACCTCGTCCTTGACCTCGAGGGCGCCGCAGGGTAAGTGACTGAGTCACGGGGTCCGTGGCCCTCACCCTCAGCAGCTGAGCCTCCCTGGGTGGGACGGGGGGACACAAAGGGCACGCACAGCCACTCCTCGCCCTGGAGGTCGTCCTCGCTGCGTGGGGACTGGCCGGGGACACTGGCTCCCCAGCCTCTGTCCTCACCTTCGCTCAGATACCCTCTCCCCTCGCTCCCAACCCAGGCCCCCCCGCCCCACCTCTGGATGCTGGGGGACTGTGGAAGGGGCCCTTCGGGGAGGGAGGGGGCTGGCCTGGGGTCCCAGGGCTGCAGGTGGCACCCACCTGATGCAGGGTTGCCCCTGCGGCCTGTCCTGTCTGACGGGTGTCCCTTCCCGCAGGGCCGGGGAAGGAGAGGAGCTTGGGGGGCTCCCGCGGGATGCGCCCCCGTACAGCTGCCGCCTGGAGCCCCTGGGCCCTGTGAAGCACCTGGACTGGGCGGCCGGGAGGCACAGCTGCAGCTGCCAGGCTCCCGGGCCAGCTCCCGCAGTCAAGCTCGAGCCCCTGGACTCGCCCCTGTGGGCAGCTCACGGCCAGGGCGGGCCACCTGGGCTGTTCTCCAAGAGCGCCCCAGCCGCAGGGATGCCCCCCAGGGACGCGCAGTGCGCCTTCCTGCCCTAGAGCTGCCAGGCCCCACGGACAGCTCTCCGGCCCAAGCCTTCCCCAAGGGAAGCACGTGCAATGGCAAGTTCACCGAAGGTCCTAAGTGCAGGGTGGTCGTCAGCTGCTCAGGAGTGGCAGGGTTCTCCTCTGAGGAGCACGGCTCCCCACCCCCACCCCAGGTCGCCTCCCCAGCGCCTCGCAGGAAGCAGACCTCGGGGAACAGCCGCACCCTGGTGGCCCGCTGCCGAGACAGCTAACTGGGAGTAAGGCTCACTGAATGGCAGGTGGCCACATGCTTGTGCCTGGGAGGGATCTAGAACTTCAGCCAGAAGAGGCTGATGGCACCAGGCCGCCCTCCACTCCAACGCGCAGTGTGTGCTCGAAACACTTGCCCAGACCCAGGCCGGCCTGGAGCGGGGATTGGCCAGATCTTGTGCAGCTCTTGCTGCAGTCTCTCTGGGGTTGCAGCGGCCTCCGTGCTCATCTGCCCCCCGCTGCATCACGCCACCTGGTGCACAGGGTGGAGTCCAGAAGCACAGCACGAGGAGAAGGAAGGAGTTGGTCCAGGTGTCAGGCTGCTTTGCTGACTGCAGGCCTTCAGATGACTCTGATCATCATCACAGAAGGAATTAGTCGAGACGAGACAGACAGGCAGCATTTTATAAAAAGGAAAAAATTGTAGGGACGTCCCCTGTGGTCCTGCGGTTAAATGCCTGCAGGGGGTGTGGGTTCGATCCCTGGTCAGGGAACTAAGATTCCACAAGCCGCAGGGTGCGGCCAGAAAAAAAGAAAAAAATTCGTGAAGGGAACACATTCTGAACGTAGGGAATTTAGGTGCGAAAGAAGAAATCAGAAAGCGGAGGCCACCCGCAGTCACCATGGAGAGCTCATGGCTGAGGGCAAAGGTCACCACACCTTCCGGGCGACCCCACCCCACAGGTGCAGTCTGGGCAGGGGGTGGCACCAGGGTACAGGGCCACCGCGGGGCAGGAGGGAGCTGGCCGGAGGCCCTTCCTCTTTACAGCACGAGCGTCTGTCCTCTGTCACCCCCGGCCCCAAGAGTCTCAGGACACGCCGGGGCCCCAGCGGGGACTTGCAGTCCCACTGCATTCAGTAGGGGGTCCTTCCCTCTGCCATCTGTGGCTCTGGGGTGTCAGTGTTCAGCTCCCGAGTTGGTGGTGAAGCTATTCGCTTCACCTTGTCAAACTCAGGACAGGGCCAGCAGGACTGGGTCTGCTGGACTCAGGCACACCTGGGGGTGCCCTTACCCCTCAGCGGCCTGCTTCTTGGAAGGGCTTCCCCAGGGGCGTGGTGGGGGTTGAAGGTTTCTTCCCGGGGTAACAGAAGTTACCCGTCAGAGCCTGGGTTGGGCGTTGTCAATTCATGGCCTCATGGGATCCCCAGGAGCCTTCTCTTCCCTGCCCACCCCCTGCAGGGCCCTTGCAGAAAGTGACGCTGGTGCCATGCTGCCCCGCCTTTGCCAGAGTCTCCCGCTCCCCATTCTGATGGCAGCACAGCTGCCTGTCAGGACCACCTGCTTCCCACCCCCGCCGGCTCAGCACTCCTCTCTGCTTGGTTCTCATGCTGAGCCCAGCCCACCGTGCAGATTTCATCCCTAAGACACCGCGTAGAATTTCAGAAACTTCCTCCTTCCTTGCTATTCACGCCAAGTGCCCAGCTCCTCACGGAAGCACTGTGCCATCTCTCAGAAGTGACTGTCAGTGTCTCTGGATATCCCTCTGTGAAGCGAGGGTCCTCAAACGCACCCTCCGCACAGGGGCACCCGCTCCTGTCTCCGTGCAGTAGCCGGCGGTTTGCACGTGTGCAACCCTGGACCAGAAAGATGGAGTGGAGAGGCATCATTGCGTGTTTGCACACTGTAGCCGGAACCCAGCAAAGGACAGCTGCGGCTTGAGGAGGCGCAGCAGTCTGCCCCCAGGGCCATGGTGCCCAAGCGTTCAGATGCACCCGCTCCCTGGACTGCGTGTGCCAGGTTGGCCTCAGCAGGTGCGTGGCGCATGGCGACTCATGCTTTGTTGAAGCAGAGTCCAGCACCTGGACATCGGCGCTCCAGTCTCGTGCTCCAGAGCCGCTGTCATGCTGGAGGCCCAGGTCCTGGCACGCTGGGACAGTGGCAACAGAACCTGCCTCCGTCAGCACTTTGTTGTTCTACAGCCCTGCCCCTCCGAGAAACTGTGCGGAAGGTGATGATGGAACGTGGAATGCCAGATGTGGCCATTTCTGCAGATGTGGCTGTCCCTGCTTTAAAATGTCAGGGACAGCACCGATTTCAGGCCTATATTTTCTGTTGCTGGTAGCTTTTGCCTATATAGCTGAAAAATATTAAAATCAAAGATGATGTAAGAATGAGATGGAAAGGAGGAGATAAACACAACTTATCGTTTATATTTTTGTAGTTTCTATTGGATGAAAGAAGTTTTTAATATCTGGACAGACTTGTTGAATTTTTAAACACAGATGCACTATAATGCAACCTTTCGTACTATTTCCTCAGTGCCTTTAGAAAGAGCTTTCAATTTTCGATACTGTGGTTTGTATTAAATTTATGATATTGATGTAAAATCCTATGTTGTATGTGTTTACTGTAAATGGAAACATCTTAATTTTCCAAATGAAATACCTTATTTCCTTTAAAGTGTGTGCAGGCTAATTTACATTCTGAGACCGTCCTTTGCCGCCAGGCTCGGGGCCATGATCAGAGCGAGAGTGGGCTTGGGGTCGCAGGAAGAGCACCACACAGCTGTGCTGTCAGCCCGCCTCCTTCCCTGCCAGACCTCCTGCCCAGCACCGAGGGCTGGGGGACACCCCAGACTCAAACTGCACTGTGAGGAGCAGACGCCTGGCCCAATGTCACGAGCCCCGCTCTGCCCAGGACCCGGGGACCAGTGTGTGGGAAGGGCCAGGAGGTCATTTGGGCCCAGGCAGAGACCCCCCCCCCGCCAGGGTCCGGCTGCAGAGCACCTCCAGACCGAACGAGTGCCCAGCGCCCCGCATGGCACTAGGAGCTGCCCGGGTCCAGTCCATCCCGGCCCGGCCCCCTCCTGCACCCTACAGGCCACACCCCGTCCCTTCTCCGGGGCTCCGTGTCCCTCCCGGGGAGACCAGGCCAGCCCGCCCCCGCCTGCTGGGTCCCAGCCTGCCGTCCCCACGCCCACCTCCTCTCCCTGTGTTCTTCCGCCTCATCACGGGGAGACCTGGAGGCGGGCGTCACCCCGCCGCCTGGCTCTCCCACCAGCCAGCCTGCCGCCAGCGGGCGTGTGGGTTGTCTCCAGACTTCCACTTGTCCAGCAGCCGCCCCGCTCCCTCTGTGTGCTTCCGTGGGACTGAGGACGCCCCCCCCGGGGTGCTGATGGCACTCCCCTCACCAGGCACTGCCTAGGAGTCCTCCTCGGCACCCAAAGGACCCTGCCACAGCGTCCGCACAGCCCATTCCAGGCTGTGGAATGAAGACGCCAGAGGCTGGGTGGCTTATAGACAACAAGCATTTCTTTCTCACGATTTCGGAGGCTAGGAGTCTGAGAGCTGGGTGGCGCCAGGGTCTGCTGAAGGCCGGCTTCCAGGTCGCTGGGTCTCTCTGAGGCGTGAGGGGGCACTCAGCTGTTTCATGGGCATCTCCTTTCTTCACTCAGCTGCTTGTTGAGTCCCTGCAGAATGCCAGGTCCTGGGATGGCGCTGTGGAGAAAGAAATGGCAAACCACTCTTGCCTAGAGAACCCTGTGGACGGAGGAGCCTGGTGGGCTGCCATCTGTGGGGTCGCACCGAGTCGGACACGACTGCAGCGACTCAGCAGCAGCAGCGGTGCTGGTGCTGGGGACGCACTGGGGAAGAAGAGGCACAGAGTCGGGCTGCTGAAGCCGAGGGCCCTGTGCACATGCCCAGGGGCCAGGGGCAGACAAGCGGCCACAGTGCTGTGTAGGTTCTGTGATGCGTGGGGAGGGGCTGGGTGCTGCTCAGGCGGGTCGGCTGGGGTCTGGTGACCCAGGTGGCGGTTTTGTGGGCGAGGCGGCCTCGGGCCAAGACTTGACAGGAACCGTCCAGATCGCACGTGGAGGAAGCTGGAGTGAGAGGGTGAGGAGAGAGTGGGGAAGAGGCCAGGCAGGAGTGGCAGGTTACAGGCAGGTCTGGGTGAGGGGGCACCAGAGGCCTGCAGGGAAAATGACCCCGGGCGGTGGTTTGAAGGCCAGACAGGCTGTAGGAAGGCGAGGGCCCCCGGCCTCCACAAAGACCATGCTGGTGCTGTGAGGCCCCCTCATCTTGATTTCTTCCCCAGCGAGGTGGAAGGTCCTCTGCTGTCTGTCCTGCACTTGTTTGCTGTTTCTAGTTGAACCGTGGGCATTATTTTAAAATTCAGGACAGCTGCGCTTTGTCAGTTAAAAGTTTCTCTCTCAGTCTATGGCTTGTCTTTTCATTTAAGGACTAAAATAGACACAAGAGTTTTAAATCCTGGCACAGAAAACGATCTTTTTCCTGGTGGTTTGTGTGTTTGTATCTTAAAATAACTCTTTCTGGCAGTGCCTCTGACATAAAGCCCATTTGTCTGGTACTAACATCACCACAGCCGCTTTCTCCGGGCCCAGACTGGGGTGCAAACTGTAAGGCCGGGGCGCCCCTTCTCTCCCCGCCGGCGGGGGAGGTCCCTAACGGAAGGCACCGCCCACAGCCCGGGGACCAATGACAGCACACTTCGCCAGCTACAGCCCCACCCCAGCCACGTAGAAGGACCTATCAGCTCGCGACGCCTCGGCCCGGCGACCTATCCGAACCCCCGTCCATTAAGCTGACCATCCCTCGCAAGGAACCTATATAAGCCACCTCTAACACGGCCCCGGCGCGGACTTCCTCGACCTGCCTCGCTGGGGTCCGGGAACCCCGTCCGGGAGCGCTTTGCCATTAAAAAGGCTGTTAGACACTCTTTTGGTGTCCTGGTCGGTTTTTTGTTTTTTTTTTTTTTTTTTTTTTACCTAACACAAACCTCCTCCAAATTAACCGTCCTGTTTCGCGTATCTTTCTTACAGTAGCTAGCTGCTTTAAACTTGTGCCCTGGTGATCGGTCTGTGTGAGCCTGACACAAACCTCCTCCAAGTTAACCGTCCTGTTTCTTCCTGTTTCGCGTATCTTTCTTACAGTAGCTAGCTGCTTTAAACTTGTGCCCTGGTGATCGGTCTGTGTGAGCATGTCTCCACTCCTCCTTTTGTGTATTAGCTGCCGACGCTCCTTTGCTTTTCTTTTCCTAGTATCACTATGGCATTGCTTGCACTTTCTCCTCATATTTAACAAAGTGTAAGCTGCAGCTTAACAAGATCTCTGCTCTCTCAGGACGCTTCAGAGGTGTCTCCCTTCTTTAGTCCGCCGGGTCAGAGCCTCTCAAGAACTGCTCCTGGTGTCTTCTGCTGAGGGCTGACTTTCAGATAGAGCTTTTCCACTGAGGAGGGCACCAAACCCAGGTAGGCACAGGCCCCCAGCTCTGTCTTCTTGAGATCCTCTCCTGACTCGGGCACCCCAGCACCTGGGAGACATTGCTTTTGGGGTTCTGTTGTTTGTTTTCCCTGGTCCACTGGTGCACTGAGGATGTTTCAAAATGCCTGTACAGTCAGAATTTCAAACACAATTATAATCTGTTTACATTCTTCGTTTCTCTAGTGTTCGGTCACTCAGCCGGTGCGACTCTTTGCGACCCCATGGACTGTAGCCAGCCGGGCTCCTCTGCCCATGAGGATTCTCCAGGCAAGAATACTGGAGAGGGTTGCCATTTCTTTCTCCAGGGGATCTTCCTGACCCAGCATGTTGCTATATTTGCACAAATTATGAGGGACAGATGAAATAACAGAGGGACGAGCCCTCCGAGCCAGTCAGGCGCTGAAGTCCTGGCCCTTGCGGAGTGACCTGCCATCAGCCGACTGTAGGTTCTGGTTGGCACGGCCACGGGTAAGGGGCTCACACACCTCCTCCTTGCTGCCCCTGCCTCTGTGAGCCCAGGCGTTTGCACGCAGATACTGACGCGGGTCTGTGTGCTCAAGCGTGTGTGGTGTCTATGGTGCACGTGTGGGTGTGGAAGTCTGTGTGTGCGTGGTGTGTGCATGTGGCCCGGGGTCTGCATTTCTGCGCGGAGTGTGTGGCGTGTCTGTATGTGATATGTCTGGGGTGTGTTTATGCGTCTGTGTGTGCGCAGCGTCTGTGTGTGTGTGCGCGTGTGTGCGGGGCGTGTGTGCGCCGCAGCCCCGCCCTAGGGGCCCCGGCCCCGTCTGCCGCCGGCCTTCCCGGTCTCCGAGCCGCCGGGCCCCGCCCCCCCAGTCTCGAGGCCGGAAGCGGAAGTGCCAACCCAGCGCTCACTTCCGGGCGGCGGCGGCGGCGGCGGCCCGCGAGGTGAGGCCGCGGCGGGACCGGCGGCGGTGCGGGCGGCCGGGGGGTCCCGGGGGCGTCTGAGTCCCGTCAGGAGGCTCGCGTCCTTGCCGGGGCCGCCTCCGCGTCAGGCCCGGAGGAGGGAGCCGCTGCGGGCCTGCGCGCGCGGGCGGCGGCCGGGAGACCCGCGGGCGGCCCGGCCCCGGCGCAGCCCAGGGCCCGGAACGGGCGAGGAGACCCGGCGCCCCGGCCCAGGGCCGCGAGGGCGCCAGCCGCCCTCGGGTCCCGCCCCTCAGGGTCTGCGGGGACTTGCGTGTCGCTCCCGGAGCGTGTGCGGAGGGACTGGGGAGCGTCCTGGAGATGGGAGCGCGGAAAACACGCGTGGAAACGGGCGGCGGGCGGCAGACGCCCGCGCTCTCCTTTGCCGGACGCTCCTGGGCTCCCCAGCTCGGATGTTGGTGGAGCCGGCGCGAAGGCAGGAGCGCGTTGTCCTGAGGAGAGCGTCGTTTGCCCGCTCACCTGTTTACTAAGGCTGTTAAATAGCAAGACGTGGGATTTGAGACTCTACAGGTAGTGATTTTTGAGGGGAATCGTACGGTGGGTGCTGAAACTTTCGCGGGGATGGTGAGGTGTGTACTGGCCCTGTGCCTCCGCATCTTCCCCGGGGCTTCCTGGCACAGCCGCCCCTCCAGGGAGTTCAGGGCCGGTGTGAAGGCTCTGGAAATGGGAAAGGGGACCTGTCTGGGGGAGAGAAGTGCCCTGGAGACTGACGTCTGATGTGAGTAATCTGGCTTCCTCCATGTGCTAATATCTTGTGCCTGTAATTGCCCCTGCTCCACTTTAAGGTAAAATTGAATTCTGAAAGTTTGTATTTCTTATCGAGGAGTTCATAATCCTAGTTCTGATTTCAGGTTTACTGGGTTAATGATCTCAGACGCTCTTCTTATAGCTCTGCTGTGGACAGCTGACTGTTGGTGGAGGGGGTAAGTTTTGTCACTAACATTTCTACCTTTCTAACACATCCCGCCTCCCTGTTCCCCATCTAGCTGTGAACAAAGGATGCCTCTAGTATGACAGGTGCAGACATCCTCCCTGCTCTGTAACCATGAAGGAGACTGACCGGGAGGCTGTCGCAACAGCGGTCCAGAGGGTTGCTGGAATGCTGCAGCGCCCTGACCAGCTGGACAAAGTGGAGCAGTATCGCAGAAGAGAGGCCCGGAAGAAGGCCTCTGTGGAGGCCAGATTAAAGGTACGAGTTCAGAGTGGCCACCAGCACCTGCTGCACTCCCCAGCTGGACAGGGCCTTTTATCTTGAGTTTCAAGTTCATTTAACAAAGTTACAGTTTTGCCAGATTGGACATTGTGAGGATGTGGAAGAAGGCAGATGTGAACATTAGCTTGATTTAGCACATTTTTTCCAATAATGTATTGCCAGTTAGTAGATTGACAAAGTAGACGGGGGATGTTGAAAACACCAAAGGAACAACCCCTTTAAGCATCCGGAAGTGTCTATTTACCTTTTTAAAAAACACTAGCAGAATAACAGTTTTTCTTCTTTAGCAAATGCTCTTCCACTGAGTGTGTCCAGAGAGCATTTTGTTTGGGTCCTTCTAGCACATGCTATAGTATGCTGACTGTGTACCAGGTATTCTGTTGGCCTTGTGGGCAGGAAGGAAGAGAACACTACACATTTATTAGTGTGTGTGAAAGTGAGGCAAGAAAGAAGTCAATCTTTTATGATTTGGATTGGCTTTCAACATAATTCACATGGAGAAATTGGGTTTTATTAAAACAATACATGGCTGGTAATAGCTATAAAAATGTTAAGACCATGGCCTGCTGACTGGCAGCACAACAGTCTTGAGGATTTAAGAGAGTGCATTTGAGGAAGGTTAATTCTCGCATGGACATGGAACAGCAGACCGATTCCAAATAGGAAAAGGAGTACGTCAAGGCTGTATAGTGTTACCCTGCCTATTTAACTTATATGCAGAGTACATCATGCAGAATGTCAGACTGGATGAAGCACAAGCTGGAATCAAGACTGCCAGGAGAAATATCAGTAACCTCAGATATGCAGATGACACCACCTTTATGGCAGAAAGTGAAGAACTAAAGAGCTTCTTGATGAAAGTGAAAAAGGAGAATGACAAAGTTGGCTTAAAGCTAAACATTCAGAAAACTAAGATCATGGCATCCAGTCCCATCACTTCATGGCAAATGGATGGGGAAACAGTGGCTGACTTTATTTTTCTGGGCTCCAAAATTACTGCAGATGGTGACTGCAGCCATGAAATTAAAAGATGCTGACTCCTTCTAAGAAAAGTTATGACCAACCTAGACAGCATATTAAAAAGCAGAGACGTTACTTTGTCAACAAAGGTCCGTCTAGTCAAGGCTATGGTGTCATGTATGGATGTGAGAGTTGGACTGTGAAGAAAGCAGAGCGCCAAAGAATTGATGCTTTTGAACTGTGGTATTGGAGAAGACTCTTGAGAGTCCCTTGGACTTCAAGGAGATCCAACCAGTCCATCCTAAAAGAGACCAGTCCTGGGTGTTCATTGGAAGGACGGATGTTGAAGCTGAAACTCCAATCCTTTGGCCACCTGATGCAAAGAACTGACTCATTGGAAAAGACTCTGATGCTGGGAGGGATTGGGGGCAGGAGGAAAAGGGGACGACAGAGGATGAGATGGCTGAATGGCATCACCGACTCGATGGACATGGGTTTGGGTGAACTCCAGGAGTTGGTGATGGACAGGGAGGCCTGGCGTGCTGCGATTCATGGGGTCGCAAAGAGTTGGACACGACTGAGCGACTGAACTGAATTCTTGCACTGATACGGTAGTGAGGTTGCCTGTCCAGTTAAAACATTGGTGCCCAGGTTATGGCAGCTTTGACGAGACAGGATGCGGGTCATTCATTTGCAGCAGCAAAGCAGCCCAAGACCTACTGGACTAACTGAAGCAGCTTTGTGTCAATTTAAAGAATCGCTTAGACCCGCTGCATTTTTATCCAGAATTTTAATCTCTTCTGGAAACTCATGGACAAACTAACAGTTGTGTGGTCTGTTGAAATCATTAGTTATTTCTAAGTGCTACTTAACGACTCACAGGTGAACGGTATCCCTGACTTCCATCGTGCTGCCCTGTTGTCCCCTTCCTATCCCCACCCACCTGCTGCTGCTCCTTCATGCTCTCTCCCTCTGACTGACTGTGCGGCTCCCTAGGCGGCACTTCCACGGGCTCTCAGAGTGAGTCTGAACCTCAGATGGGCCAGGTCTGTGTCTGGGGCCCGCCATCCTGGGGCGGAGTCTGGTTCTGGCTGAGTGGCAGGAAAGCCTTCTCCACTTAAGTTAATGAACAGTTCTGACTGTTTCTCCATTGAGATCAGGCCTGTTAGGAAGCTGAGGATGCCTGCGAGATGGTGTGCAGAGTCCTAGGCGACCATTTAAGGGGGGCCATGGGACCCAGGGCATTCCCACAGTGGAGTCTAGCATTTTCAGGCCAAGGGCTGCATGAGGAGTGTTGGGAGGTTTTCTCAACAAAGCTTAAAAGCCTTACTGTTCTGTTTATTGACTGTTCTCTGTTCCTGCAGCACCTCTCTTCTACTCTCTGAGCCTCCAGGTCCGGCCTGGCTCTGCTCACCCCCGGTGTCTTCCCTAGGCTGCTATCCAGTCACAGTTGGATGGCGTGCGCACGGGCCTGAGCCAGCTCCATAACGCGCTAAACGACGTCAAGGACATCCAGCAGTCCCTGGCGGATGTCAGCAAGGACTGGAGGCAGAGCATCAACACCATCGAGAGCCTCAAGGACGTGAAGGACGCGGTTGTGCGGCACAGCCAGCTCGCCGCCGCCGTGGAGAACCTGAAGAACATCTTCTCAGGTAGCCGCCGGCGGACGCCTGTCTTCGGCCTGCTTGTGTTGCAGGGGGTTTCAGCTGTCCTGGGCGGCGTGTTTTGTGGGCCCGCCCAGAGTGGGTGAGAGGTGTGGTTCGGCCTGCAAGGTCAGGGTCTTGTTTGAACGCGGATGAGTGGTCTGCTGAGCAGACGACGGCTGGTAGAGTGTGCTTCTGAGTCTGTGGGGACCAAGGGACAGGTGGAGAGCTGAACACGCATGCGCGGGGAGAGATGCGTGCTCTCCCTCCGCCACAGTGTGGCACGCGGGACCCTGCCAGCACAGGAGAGGTCCCTGAGCAGCAGCTCCCGGACAGGAGGCCTGTGCACAGGCCGGAGGCTGGGGGTGCGCACGCCCTGGAGACCCAGCCCCGATGGAGGTCGGGCCTGCAGGAGTCCTTGGGGCTGATCGGGGTGGCCGAGGGGGTGGCGGAGAGAGGAGTGGCCCTTTCAGAATCCTGTCCCGGCACCTCGTTGGCATGAAGAAGAGCGCTCCGTAGCCCAGTCGGGCCCTGTCAGCCATCGCCAGGGCAGCGCTCTGTTGTGTCCAGCCAGCCTCCTCGTGCTCTGCCCCCAGGAGCTCGTCACTCCCCGAGTCCCTCCGTCCAAGTCCCCCTCCCCCCGCGCCTTTGTCACAGCCATCAGCATCCCAGCCAGAAGCCTCGGGGTGGTCTGGCCCCTTCCCGTCCCTCCTGTGGCGTCTGGTCTCTGCGTGTTCATGCTGCTTGGCGCCGGCGTGTAACCTGGTGCGGTTCTTCCCCTCCTCCCGCCGCTGTGAACCACGGCATAGGTGGCCCTGTTCCTCTGGGCGCATGTGTCTGGTGGCAGTGTTGTTGAATACTCGGCCTTTAGAATGGACTGGTGGGATCTCCTTGGAATCCAAGGGATTCTCAAGAGTCTTCTCCAACACCACACAGTTTAAAAGCATCACTTCTTCGGCGCTCAGCTTTCTTTACAGTCCAACTCTTACATCCATATGTGACTACTGGAAAAACCATAGCTTTGACTAGATGAACCTGTTGGTAAACTAATGTCTCTGTTTTTTAATATGCTGTCTAGGTTGGNGGATGTTGGCAATTTGATCTCTGGTTCCTCTGCCTTTTCTAAATCCAGCTTGAACATCTGAAAGTTCTGAGTTCACATACTGTTGAGGTGTGGCTTAAGAGAATTTTGAGCATTACTTTGCTAGTGTGTGAGGTGAGTGCAATTGTGTGGTAGTTTGAACAGTCTTTGGCATTGCTTTTCTTTGGGATTGTGAGAATATTTTAAAAAACTAAGTATAGTTGACTTACAATGTTGTGTTAGTTTCTGGTATACAGCAAAGTGGTTTAGTTACACACATGTATGTATGTATATTATTTTCTTTTTCATATTCTTTTCCATTATAGGTGAGGGTTTACCTTATTCTTTTTCTGGTTCCTTAGGTTGTGAAGTTAGGTTGTTGATATGAAATCTTTCTTCCTTTTTAATATAAGTGTTTACAGCTGTAATTTGCCAATATAGCTGTAATTTCCATCTTCCAGGCCCAGGTACTGAACCTGTGTCTCTTACATGTAACCTGCATTGGCAGGTGGGTTCTGTACCACTGTTGTGTTTGCATAAAGACTGCAAAATTTTTTGTTCTAATTCTGTGAAAAATGCCAGGTAATTTGATAGGGATTGCATTGAATCTGTACCTTGCTCTAGGTAATATAGTCATTTTCACAATATATATTCTTTTTCTGGTTCCTTAGGTTGTGAAGTTAGGTTGTTGATATGAAATCTTTCTTCCTTTTTAATATAAGTGTTTACAGCTGTAATTTGCCAATATAGCTGTAATTTCCATCTTCCAGGCCCAGGTACTGAACCTGTGTCTCTTACATGTAACCTGCATTGGCAGGTGGGTTCTGTACCACTGTTGTGTTTGCATAAAGACTGCAAAATTTTTTGTTCTAATTCTGTGAAAAATGCCAGGTAATTTGATAGGGATTGCATTGAATCTGTACCTTGCTCTAGGTAATATAGTCATTTTCACAATATCCAAGAACGTGGGGTATCTACATCTGTGTCGTCCTTGGTGTCTCCTCACTGTCTTAAGTTTTCTGCGTGTAGAGCGTTTGTCTCCTTATTGTCATTCTTGTTCAGTTGCTAAGTGGTGTCTGACTCTTTCCACCCCTGAATTGGAGCACGCCAGCTTCCCTGTCCTTTACTATCTCCTGGAGTTTGCTCAAACGCATGTCCATTGAGTCAGTGATGCTATCCAGTCATCTCCTCTGTCACCCCCTTCTCCTCCTGCCCTCAGATTTTCCTAGAATTGGGGTCTTTTCCAGTGAGTTGGCTCTTCCTATCAGGTGGCCAAAGTATTGGAGCTTTAGCATCAATCCTTCCAGTGAATAGTCTGAGTTGATTTCCTTTGATTTATTATTATTATTTTAATTTTTAACTTTACTATATTTTACTTTACAATACTGTATTGGTTTTGCCATACATTGACATGAATCCGCCACGGGTGTACATGAGTTCCCAATCCTGAACCCACCTCCCACCCCATATCATCTCTTTGGATCATCCCCATGTGATTTCCTTTAGAATTGACTGGTTCAATCTCCTTGCAGTCCACCCACCGTGACTAGTCACTCAGTCTTGTTCAACTTTTTGTGACCTCCCTGGACTGTAGCCCACCGGGCTCCTCTGTCCATGGAATTTCCCAGCCGAGAATACTGGAATGGGTTGCCATGTCTTCCTCCAGAGGATCTTCCTGGCCCAGGGATTGAACCTGGGTCTCTTGCATTGCAGTTTCTTTACCATCTGAGCCAGCAGGAAAGCCCCCCTGCACTCCAAGGCGCTCTCAAGAGTCTTTTCCAGTACAGTTCGAAAGCCTCAGCTCTCTGGCATCAGCCTTCTTTATGGCCCAGCCCTCACATCCATACATGTGACTTCTGGAAAACCACAGCTTTGACTAGACGGACCTTTGATGGCAAAGTGATGTCTCTGCTTTTTAATACGCTGTTTAGGTTTGTCATAGCTTTTCTTCCAAGGAGCAAGTGTCTTTTAATTTCGTGGCTGCAGTCACCATCTGCCTTGATTTTGGAGCCCAGAAAAATAAAAAATTTGTCACTGTTTGCACTGTTTTCCCATCTATTTGCCATGAAGTGATGGGACCAGGTGCTATGAACTTAGTCTTTTGAATGTTGCATTTTAAGCCAGCTTTTTCTCTCTCCTCTTTCACTTTCCTCAGAGGCCTCTCAGTTCCTTTTCACTTTCTACAATAAGGGTGGTGTCATCTACATATCTGAGGTTATTGATATTTCTCCTGGCAATCTTGATTCCAGCTCGTGCTTCATCCAGACTGGCCTTTTGCCTGATGTACTCTGCATAGAAGTTAAATAAGCAGGGTGACAATATATGTACTCCTTTCCCAATTTTGAACTAGACTGCTTGATGTTCCGTGTCTGGTTCTAACTGTTGCTTCATGACCTGCACGCTGGTTTCTCAGGAGACAGGTGAGGAGTTCTGGTATTTCCATTTCTTGAGGGATTTCCAGTTTGTTGTGCTCCACAGTCAAAGGCTTTGGCATAGAGAAGAAGCAGATGTTCTTCCGGAACTCTCTTGCTTTCTCTGTGATCCAGCAGATGTTGGCAATTTGATCTCTGGTTCCTCTGCCTTTTCTAAATCCAGCTTGAACTTCTGGAGGTTCTTGGTTTACATACTACTGAAGCCTAGCTTGAAGGATTTTGAGCGTTATTTTACTAGCATGTGAAATGAGTGCTATTATTTGGTATTTTGAACATTCTTTGGCATTGCCCTTTAGAACTGGAATGAAAACTGACCTTTTCCAGTCCTGTGGCCAGTGCTGAGTTTTCCAAATTTGCTGGCATATTGAGTGCAGCACTTTCACAGCATCATCTTTTAGGATTTTCAGTAGCTCAGCTGGAATTCCATCACCTCCGCTAGCATTGTTTGTAGTGATGCTTCCTAAGGCCCATTTGACTTCGCATTCCAGGATATCTGGCTCTAGGTGAGTGACCACACAGTCGTTGTTATCCAGGTCATTAAGACCTTTTTTGTACAGTTCTTTGTATTCTTGCCACCTCTTCTTAACCCAGTTTGCTTCTGTAGGTGCTTGCTGTTTCTGCCCTTTGTTGTGCCCATCTTTGCACGAAGTGTTCCCTTGGTATCTCCAGTTTTCGTGAAGAGATCACTAAATCCCATTCTATTGTTTTCTTCTATTTTTTTTGCATTGTTCCCTTAAGGCTTTCTCTTGTCTCTTCTTGGGAACTCTGCATTCCGTTGCATATATCTTTCCTTTTCTCCTTTGCCTTTCACTTCTCTTCTCATCTCAGCTATTTGTAAGGCCTCCTCAGACAACCACTTTGCCTTGTTGCATTTCTTTTTTTTGTCTCCCTGGATTGGTTTATTCGTATGTATTTTGTTCTTTGGATAAAATGATAAATGAGGTTGTTTCCTTAATAATTCAAGAGATTTCTGTTCATTAATTTTGTATCCTGCAACTTTACCAAATTCATTGATTAGCTCTAATTGATGGCATCTTTAGGATTTTCTGTGAATATAATAGTATTATGTCATCTGCAGACAGTGACGGTTTTACGTCTTTTCCAATTTGGATTCTTTTTATTTCTTTTTCTTCTCTGATTGCCCTGGCTAGGACTTTGAAAATTGTGTTGAATAATAGTGGTGAGAGTGGGCACCCTTGTCTTGTTCCTAGAGGAAATGTTTTCAGTTTTTCCACTTTTGAGAATGATGGACTGTGGGTTTGTTGTATGTGGCCTTTACTATGTTGAGGTAGGTTCCCTCTTTGCCCACCTTCTGGAGAGTTTTATCTTAAATGGGTTTTGAATTTTATCAGAACCTTTTTCTGCATCTATTGAGAGGATCATACGAATTTTATTCTTTAATTTGTTAATATGGTGCATGACATTAATTGATTTGCATATATGAAGAATCTTTGCATCCTAGAGATAACTCCAACTTGGTCGTGGTGACTGATGCTTCTAATGCATTGTGGGATTCTGTTTGCTAGTATTTTGTTGAGGATTTTTGCATCTATGTTTATCAGTGATATTGGTCTGTAATTTTCTTTGTTAAACTTTGGTTTTGGTATCAGGGTGATGATGGCTTCATAGAATGAATTTGAAAGTGTTCCTCCCTCTGCAGTTTTTTGAAAGGGTTTGAGAAGGATGAGTGTTAGCTCTTCTCTAAATGTTTGGTAGAGTTTGCCTGAGAGGCTATCTGGTTCTGGACTTCTGTTTGTTGAAAGATTTTTAATTATAGTTTCAGTTTCATCACTTATGACTGGTCTGTTTATATTGTCTGCTTCTTCTTGGCTCAGTGTTAGAAGGTTATATCTTTCTAAGAATTTGTTCACTTCCAGATTTTGCATTTTATTGACGTATAGTTGGTGACAGTAGTCTCATGATCTTTGTATTTCTGCAGCGTCAGTTGTATTAATAATTTCTCCATTTTCATTTCTAATTCTTTTATTTGAATCCTCTCCGTTTTTTCTTTGAAGAGCCTGGCTAAAGGTTTATCAATTTTGTTTGTCTTCTCAAAGAATTAGCTTTTAGTTTTATTGAGTTTTGCTATTATTTTCTTCATTTACTTTTTTGATTTTTATAATTTCTTTTCTCTAGTAACTTTGGGTTTTGTTTATTCCTTCTCCAGTTGCTTTAGGTGTAAGGTTAGGTTGTTTGTTTAAGACTTCTCTTGATTCCTGAGATAGGGTTGAATTACTACAAACTTCCTCTTTGAACTGCTCTTGCCACATCCCTTAGGTTTGGGTGGCTGTGTTTTTGTCCTTATCTGTTTCTGTGTGTTTTTTAATTTCCTCAGTGATTTCTCAGTTATTTAGTAACATGTTGTTTAGCCACCATGTGTTTATGTTGTTTGCAGTTTTTTCTGTGATTTATTTCTAATCTATAACCTTCTGATCAGAAAAGATACTTGGTACTATTTCAGTTTTCTTAAATTCACCAGGGCTTGACTCGTGACCCACTAGGTGGCACTGGTGGTAAAGAACCCGCCTACCAGTGCAGACTTAAGAGTCGGGAAGATGCCCTGGAGGAGGGCATGGCAACCCACTCCAGTGTTCTTGCCTGGAGAATCCCGTGGACGGAGGACCTGGCGGGCTACAGGCCATAGGGTCACAGAGAGTGGGCGTGGATGCAGGGACTTCGCCGGCACATGTGACCTATCCTGGAGAGCGTTCTGTGTGCATGTGAGAGAAAGCGTATTCTGCGCTCAGATGGAATGTCCTGTAAATGTGAAATGTTTTAAGATAATAAAAGAATAAAATGTGACACAGAGACGTGAAGTGAACAAATGGTGTTGGGAAAGTGGTGCCAGTAAGCTTGCTTGATGCAGGGTCACTGCAGACCTCCAGCTGGCGGACACGCGGCCCCCGGGAGGCAGGTGTGCCCGCCGCCGCTTGCCGCTGCCTCGGCTCCCGCGTGTGCCCTCGGGTCAGCCCAGCGGAGAAACACAAGCCCCTGAGGCTCTGTCCTCTCTTCTCTAGTTTTTTCCTTCTTAGCCTCATGACTGGTAATTCTCTTTGTCCTGTCTTCAAGTTTGCTGATTCGTTCTTCTGTTCACTCAAGTCTGCTTTGAGAACCCGAAGTGAATTTCTCGTTCAGGCTCCCTTCTCCCCACGTCTGCCTGCAGTTCTCTGAGCTGGTGCAGAGCTCCTCTCAGAGCCCTTGTCTGGCCCACTGTCCGGTCCTCCTCAGCAATGGCTTCTGTTTTTTTTTTTCTTTGACTCCCTCTTCTCTCCTCCGTCTTTGTTTGCCTTGTGCTGTTGTTGAGCAGTGGGCGTTTGACTCTAATTAGCGCGTAGCTCTGGAGTCAGATGCCCCTCTTTGCGAGGCTGTGCTGATTTTATCCATTACTCTTGCTGTTTTGACTGGCTTAGGCTCGCTCTCTTTTGAGGACCAGGCTGGCGAGTAAACTCAAAGTCTTCTCAGGTCTTTCTGAGCCTGTGCCTCTCCTGGTCATTTGCAGTCAGGTCCTACTTTTGTACTGTGCTGACAGCTGAAATACTGTTCATGCCTTTCCCTGGAAGGTGGGAGCCTTCAGTGGCCTCCACAGCCCCACAGTGCGGCCCCTCACCCGAGTCCTGTGCGTGTGGTGGTTGTCCAGTGGGGGCGGGTTCCTGGCTGCCCTTGCCCGCCGCCGTCTGGCACCCCATGCTGTCCCGCGTTGGTGTTTCACGGTGCGGTCTCTGCCTTCCCCCCAGTGCCCGAGATCGTGAGGGAGACGCAGGACCTCATTGAGCACGGGGAGCTGCTGCAGGCCCACCGGAAGCTGATGGACCTGGAGTGCTCCCGGGACGGGCTGATGTACGAGCAGTACCGCATGGACAGCGGGAACACACGTGACATGGCCCTCATCCACAGCTACTTCGGGAGCACGCAGGGGCTGTCTGACGAGTTGGCCAAGCAGCTGTGGATGGTGCTGCAGAGGTCGCTGGTCACCGTGCGCCGCGACCCCACCTTGCTCGTCTCTGTCGTCAGGATCATCGAAAGGGAAGAGAGGATTGACCGGCGCATACTTGACCGGAAGAAGCAAACTGGCTTCGTGCCTCCCGGGAGACCCAAGAACTGGAAGGAGAAGATGTTCACCATCCTGGACAGAACAGTTACCACCAGGATCGAGGGCACGCAGGCGGACACCAGGGAGTCGGACAGGATGTGGCTCGTGCGCCACCTGGAGATCATACGGAAGTACGTGCTGGACGACCTCGTCGTCGCCAAGAACCTGCTGGCGCAGTGCTTCCCGCCGCACTATGAGATCTTCCAGAGCCTGCTGCGCACCTACCACCAGGCCCTGAGCGCGCGCATGCAGGACCTCGCGGCAGAGGACCTGGAAGCAAACGAGATCGTCAGCCTGCTGACCTGGGTTTTGAACACTTACACCAGGTAACTCCCCCTTCACACCCGGCGTCTCCTGTTCCGTAGGCCGCTGGCAGTCTGCACAGCTGCTGGGTCCTCGACCCAGGGCAGGCACCTGGCACCCGCAGACATTGCCTCTGGCGGACGCGTCTCCTTCCTGGGCTGCCTGTGACCCGGGGTTGGGTCGTGCAAAGGCTCCTGTGCTTGAGGGGCTCCTGTGCGTGGACAGTGGTGAGCAGCTCAGCATTGCGTGTGCCCCGCGGTGACCCCAGGAGCAGGAGGTGTTGGCCGTCTAACCCAGAGGCTCCGTGACCCGCACAGTCACGTGGCTGCTGAAGGGGCCCCAGTCGCTCTCGCGGGCTTCCGACAACCCAAGTCTCGCTTCTTCTCCCCTGCATGCTCAGAGTCAGCTGTCCTGTTGCTCTTCGGCCTTGAGGTCTTGTCACGTGAAGGGGCCATGGCCTCGGTGCCAGCATTATTCTGAGGTTAGACTTGAAGAACAAGGCGGTGGTGGGGTGTTCTCAGAGCCTTTAAGGTTAGCTCGGGAGCGGGACAGAGAAGGCAGTGGCAGCCCACTCCAGCGCTCTTGCCTGGAGAATCCCAGGGACGGGGGAGTCTATGGGGTCGCACAGAGTCGGACACGACTGAGCGACTTCACTTTCACTTTTCACTTTCGTGCATTGGAGATGGAAGTGGCAACCCACTCCAGTGCTCTTGCCTGGAGAATCCCAGGGACGGGGGAGTCTATGGGGTCGCACAGAGTCGGACACGACTGAAGCGACTCAGCAGCAGCAGCAGCAGTGAAAGGGAAGCACAATTTATCCTAGCCTGTCTTGTCACTAATGTGTAGAAATTGAATCCCTTGTTTTAGTAGTAAGGTTTGGGGATTTTTTTTAAGTATTTTTTTAATTGATAAATTTTAATTTCATTAAAGTTTAGTTCCTTTTAAATTAAATTTTAATTGCTTTTATTTATTTGCTTATTTGACTGTGCTGGGTCTTCGTTGTGTGTGAGCTTTCTCCAGGTGCAGAGGGTGGGGGCTCCTCTTGGGTTTTGGCGTGCAGGCTTCTCACCGTGGTAGCGCCTGCTGTGGAGCACAGAGCCTAGGGCGGCTTCAGCAGCTGTGGCATGCAGAATAAGCTGTTCCACGGCATGTGGCACCGTCCCAGATGAGGGGTTGGACCAGTGTCCCCTGCGTTGCGCGGGCGATTCTTAGCCACCATGGAGGCCTCGTTTGAGGATTCTCTGCTTTGTGTTTTGCTTGTTGTTTGGTAGCTGCTTATAGTAAAGAACGTGTACGTGTGTACATTTCAGTACAGGAAAGTGTGAAGAGAAAGAAAACGTCTGCTGGTTGTGGCTGACTCACTTGTAGCGGCTGGGCGGGACTGGGGCCTCCGAGCTCCCTGTGTGCCGGCCGCCCGCCACAGCCATCCCCAGCGCACAGGCCCCGTGGGTCACCCCCGAGGAAGGCCTCTCACCGTCCCCTTCGCTCTGAGGCCTGGGGGGACTGTGCCCAGCGTCAGTTGGCTGGCCGGTGGGGAGCAGGACTTGAGTCTGGGGTCTGGGCCCCCGCTGTGCTCAAGCCACCAGGCTGTGGCGTGTGCACTGTGTGGCCGGCGTGGTCCAGGCGTTGTTTCTCACGCACCCCGCGGTGAGCACCGTCCTGTCGGCGGCGGTTCTTTGACAGCCTCCTATTGCTCATCGTGTTCTGTTGTGTTGGACTTTTCTCAGGGGAAACATTGGGCTATTTCCACACTAGAAACATGTTCATGCAGAATTAAGGTTCTTGGGGCAGAAATAGTCTAGACTGTAGGTGGTCTTTGGATGTTTGCAGAGTGTCATGAGGTACTTTTTCATGCAGGAAGACCTGGGGTTCCTTACGGGTGTTGGATGCTGTTCATACCTAGGGTTGTCATTCTGGACCCACGCTTAAGGAGTCATCGGAGCAGTCAGCCCTGGCCTTCTGGCAACCCAGCCTTGTACCTCGCTTTCATGTTTTTCTGTGAAAGCTCTTTCTCAGCACTCGGTCCGCATTCTGGCCTCCTGGGCCCCACAGGCCGGGTGCAGGCATCAGGGTAAACCCAGGGCTTGTTTCCCAGCTCCCGGGGCCTCCTGCCTGCTGGGCCCTGCGCATCCCCAGGCTGCCACGGGGGGGCACACGGACCTCCCCTCCAGCCTCCAGGCAGATGGGGGCGGTGGGAGGGGGCTGCCTCACTCCAGTCCTGGAGCTGAGTGAGCCCCAGCCCAGGAGCAGCCCTGCCGAGGGGTGCCCGCCTCCCTGGTGGTCAGTCTGTCTCATCCTCTTGCCTCCCTGGTTGTCAGCCCGTCTGTCTCTCCCGCCTCCCTGGTGGTCAGTCCGTCTGTCTGTCTCTCCCGCCTCCCTGGTGGTCAGTCCATCTGTCTGTCTCTCCCGCCTGCCGGGTGGTCAGTCCATCTGTCTTGCCCTCCTTTGCCACAGCGTGGAGATGATGGGGAACGCGGAGCTGGCCCCCGAGGTGGACGTGGCCCTCCTGGAGCCTTTGCTCTCTGCAGACGTGGTCTCTGCGCTGCTCGACACCTACATGTCCACGCTGACCGTGAGTCACGGTTGGTCCCACATGGAGCCGGGGTGGAGGGAGGGCGGCCCCTTCTGGACTGGTCGGAACCTGCTCCACTGGAGGACGGACCTGCCTGTCCCCTGGGCTGAGAGCAGCTGCCTGGACGCGCAGGGGACCTGCCCGCCTCCAGCGCTGAGCCGGGAGCAGGAGGGGCGGGTTGGGGCACCTCCTGAGCCCTCGGGGCCCAGGGACGGGGTGGCGGGCAGGCTGGTCTGCAGCTGCTCCCGCGAGATGGGGTGCCAACTCCACGGCCGGCTCTGTCCTCCCTGTGGCTCAGTCCAACATCATTTCAGGCTTCTAGGGGCCACACACACACACACACACTACCCCCCGCCCCCTGGGGGGCCTCGAGGGGCTTCACACATACACAGCTGCATGCTGGCCTCAGGGAGAGCCTTTTTCTCTCCAGAGCTGGGGAGCCAGGGGTCAGGCTCACCAAGTAGTTTTGCCCGTGGTCGCAAAACCTTATGTTTTCTGTGTTCCTAGTGGTTTTTTATTTCAAACTAGAAGCTATTGGGTTGGCCAATAAGTGCTTCAACTTTTAAGTAAAAGACATATTTTTCATTTTCACTAAGAACTTTATTAATCAACATATTCACTGTTCCACTACCTTCTGCCATATATCCAGGCAACTTCATAATCCCATCTTCCCAAAAGTTTTTATCTTTTTGAGCAAAGAGCTGTTCCAGTTCCTTTTATAGTCTTCCAGAGAACTGAAATTGTTTCCATTAAAAGAGTTTTATACAGACTGAAATAAATGGCAGTCTGAAGGTGCATTGTCTGGTGAGCACAGCAAATGAATCAGAACTTCCCGTCTGGGCTGTAACGCTTTTTGCCTGATCATCAGAGAGACATGCAGGTTTATGTCATGCCTGTGGAAGATTATGCATTTTCTGTTGACTAATTCCAGACGCTTTTCATCGAGTGTTGCTCTCAGTTGGTGTAATTGGGAGCAGTACTTGTCGGAATTGTTTGGTTTCCAGAAGGAGCTCGTAATAGAAGACTCCCTTCCAGTCCCACCATATACACAACATTGCCTTCTTTGGATGAAGACCAGCCCTTGGTATGGTTGGTGGTGGTTCATTTCGCTTGCCACAGGATCTCATCTGTTGCATATTATTGTATAGGATCCACTTTTCACCATCTGTCACAATTTGTTTTAACAATGAAACGTTTTTGTTATGTAGTATGTGGATATATAGTCAAGAAGGTTTTTTCAGTTAAATTACATGGCACCCAAACATTGAAGTGATGAACATAAGCAGTCTGGTGCAAATGATTTTCAGCACTTGATTTGGCTATTTTGAGTATGTTGGCTGTCTCCCATGTGGTAGAACATTGACTGTTCACAATTAATGTCTTGATATGACTGCTGTTAACTTCAGCCAGTCTGCCCCACTGTGGAGGGAGAAATCTCCAGCACGAAACTTCGCAAACCACTTCCCGTTCCGCCAGTCGCAGCACCTTCGCCATTTTCTGCCGTTCAGTTGTGTTTTTACTTCTTTTGAAGTAGTAGAACATAATATGCCAAAAAATTACTTTTCTCTTCCATTTTCAATGTTAAAATGGCTTCACAAAAATTCACCAGTTTTTAAAAACGGAAAAAGCGCACGCTGATGTGAAGCTGTCTGGATACAGTCTAACAGAATCGCATGAGTGAAATTAAAGACAGCTAAGTGCTACTAGAGCCATCTTACGGAAAAAACAGACAGTTGCTGTGGCCAGCCCAGTAGTTGCGCTGTGTGTCTGGCGCTTGCTTCCCAAGGTGACTGGCCAGGGCGGGCCTCCCGTGATGTACTGTGGTGGCGCCCTGTGGGTTTCTAGGGTAATCGTGCGCTCTTATGGTCAGTCTGGATTTTGACGCCTGCTGTGTCTCCAGGGTGCTTGCCTGCCGCCTCCTGGCCTCTCCAGTCTCCTTTCAGAAGTTGCTGGCCTTGTTCACACACGCTCCTGCTGAAACACGGAGCTGGGCCCTGCGTGGCCTTGTTGGTCCCGGGCGTTGTTAGGCTCACCCTCTCCTTATTTGGAGACTGATGTCCTGTGATGACGGGGGCAGGCTCTGCCTTCTGGTCCTTCCCCACCTGTCCTCATCTGGCGCCCGCACTCCAGGGTGTATTCTCCCAGTTCTTCCTAAGGAACCCGCGTGCCAGGACCAGTCCCCATGTGACCTCAGCTACCCTGGCCCCCATCTCCCGTGAGAATGTGTGTTTCCCCTGGGGGAGGCCAGCTTGTCTATAGGTGATCAGGAAATGGTTCACTGGGGTTTTTTTTTTTTTTCAACCTGCTGAGAAAGTTTTGTGTGTTTGTTGAATTAACTTTGTTATTTTTCAAGTGGCTTCGTTTTTTTCTCTGAATTTCGATTGTCCTAACTACCAGTTAACTTCTAGGGGACTGATATGGGAAACTTGTATCCTCGTGACTTTATATCAAAGTTCATAAGTTCTTCAATTTTTAGATGTTCGAGCAGAACCTTCAAGTTGCTGCTCAGATAAGTGAAGATTTGAAAACAAAGGTACTAGTTTTGTGTCTTCAGCAAATGAATTCTTTCTTAAGTAGGTATGTATTCTTACCAGTGTGCTAATTATAAAGTGTATTTTTTTTTCCTTTTAATGAAAAGCTAAACTGTGTTGATCTTAGTCTGGCTAATATTAAAAAGAATTTAAGGCTGCACTCATCATAGTCAGCTTCTTCTGCTATTTGGAACTCACACCCTGTCTTACTATCTGCCTTTTTCGTGGGTGCACCCCCTGGGGTCCCGGCGGGGGCGGTGCTGAGCGTGGGGAGGGGGGCTGGAGGTCCTGCCAGGGTGGAGCGGGGGTCTCCTCCAGGCTGCTTTCCTGGTGTCCGATTTCCTGGGGGGCTGCCCTCAGAAGGAAGGAAGGTACTGAAAGACCAGTCCCTCACAGGGATGCCTGCACCTCTGAACTGTTGGTGAAGGAGATTCTCAGACACAGACAGAAGCAGCGTAACACGAGGGCCGCTCCGCCCGCTGTCCAGCTCCGGAGCCGTCCGGCTAACGCCCCCCCGGGCCTCGCCTCTCTCCCCTCATTGTGCTGAAGCGCAGTTGACTCGGAGGAAGGGGTGGGCCCTGGAGGGTGGACCCCCACTGCACCTGCAGGTCCACAGAGCACCACAGAGCGGCCGTCCTGCCCGTGGTCCCGAGTCCGCAGCTTCAGCCAGCCTCGGCTCCCGTTGTGCAGTGGGCACAGTGACTGAAAAAAATGCACGTGGCTGTGAACCTGTGCGGTTCAAACCCACGTTGTTCAGGGGTCAGCCGTGCTTGACCGCGGATGCCAGACCCTGTGGCGTGGCTCACCGGCTTGCCTGCCCTGACCTCAGTGCTGTTGACTCGCACACAACAGTCACGAGCGGCTGCTGGCCGCCCGCAGCACCGCGCTGCGTTTGGGGTCCCCACTGGTGTTGGACCTCCCTGCTCACAGGTGTATATCCAGGCCGGGTCAGTGGATGGCCTGCCCCCTGGGCCCCTGGCCCGTAGAGACCACACGCCCTCCTGTCCGCTCCCAGGGCCCTCCCACCGGGCCTCAGGCTGCTGTCTGCCCCGGGCCAGACACTGACTCCAAAGGCTGAGGCCCCTCTGTGTCTCCTCACTGCTGGGCCAGAACGCAGCAGGCCCACGTGCTCCTCATGCCTGCCCTGGTGGCTTGGGTGCCGACAGCCCGGCCCTGCACGCGTCCCCATCGGCCTCCACCCGCGAGAGTTGTGCCCTGAGTTGGGTGTCTTGGTGGGATTCTTCTGTGAAGCTGACACTCTCCTCATCAGTCTCAGCTATGTGGTTCACTAAGCCGTGCTTTGGGCAGAACCGTGGAGCTAATGCTTAGTTACTCCCCTTTAGTCACCTTTTCCGTTTGCTCCTTCCTGAAGAGTCTCTGGAAACATCACAGGTACGCAGGTGTGCTGTGGTCTTCTGCTACTGTGTCTGTCTGAGAATCTCCAGAAAACGTTCAGAAGTGAAGTGTACCACCATCTCAGTTTCTGCTCCTGACATCTTAAAGTCTGATGTATTTTTAGTTTGACTTCTTCGGGGAAAGTTTCAGAAAGGGACGTTTTATCTAACATTTGATCATATTCCCAACACTACTGTACAAGTTTCTAGGCGAGTTACATGTCAGATAAAATAATACTTTCCCAGTTACAAACGTCTCAGAATATTTGTATAATCAGAATATGGAGCCATATTTCAAGGCCTGATATGAAATTTATAATAATCTGTTTTAATTGATGAGCTGCTGTTGGCATAGGTCGCCCCCTCCGCACCGCCCCCCCCCCACAGCCCCGCAGCCCTCCAGTCCCAGCAGCCCGGTTCTGCAGGTACAAGGAGGAGGCGCAGCTGTACAGGGACGAGCATCTGCGGGACCGGCAGCACCCGCACTGCTATGTGCAGTACATGGTTGCCGTCGTCAACAACTGCCAGACCTTCAAGTGAGCCACGGGCGCGGGCGGGCGCGCGCGGGCGGTGGCGGCGGGCGGGCACCTCACGGCGCCCTGTCTGTCTCCTGCAGAGAGTCCATAGTCAGTTTAAAAAGAAAGTATCTGAAGAACGAGGCGGAAGAAGGCGTGTCTCTGAGCCAGCCAAGCATGGATGGGGTTTTGGATGTCATTGCCAAAGAGGGCTGCAGCAGCCTGCTGGAGGAAGTCTTCCTGGACCTGGAGGTGGGCGCCCTCTCCCCTGCCCCGCGCTGGGCCCTCCCGACACGGTGTCGCATAGACACGCTTCCAGGAAGTGTCCCATCAGTTTTGGGGTGGGAGCTGGTGGTGTTCACTGGCAAGTACTGGACTGAGCCGAGCACGGCGCATAGTCAGGTGTGAGGCCCAGGCAGGTCACCTCAGAGGCGTGGAGTGTGACGAGCATGTGCGTTTACATGGAAATGGCTCATGTTACACAGGGACGGCAGGAACGAGGATGTACTGAAAAGCAGAGTCATGATGTCTTGGGTCCTGCAGGGAGGAGCTCCTGGGGTTATGGGCAGGATATTTCATGATGTCTGTCTCAAAAATGGTTAGAAAACAAAGGAACTGTTTAAAAAGACAACGTAATAGAGAAACAGACAAAGGACACGAGTAATATTTCACAGGAAAGGGAGTGACCTATGTCCTGAGTAGGAGACAGAACGCCCAGTCTTGCCGATCTTCTAAGAAAAGTAGATTAAGACGATGTTTGTGTTGCTTACCGGGATGGCATGGATTAAGAACATTTCTACCACACAGTGATAGGGCTTGAGGAAAAAAAGAGACTCTTGTATTCTTCGCAGCACTGTGAATTGGTGTGGTTTGGGGAGCAGTTGGTATAAGTGTTGGAGGCAGCAGTCATGAGGGTTGTAATTTGCTGCCTTTTGACTGAGCAGTTCTGGTTTGGGGATTTCACCTGCAGAAACATACAGATTCACCGCAGCCTTCTTTGTAATTGAAAAATGAGACATTTTAAATGTCCATCAGAATTGAGTACATAAGTTACAGCGCATCCACACAGTAAATAGACGGTCAGTTCAGGTGAAACGCTCACACACAGATGCCTCCATCGGGTGTAGGGTAAGTCTCGTGTGGGTAGTGTGTGTGTGTGCAGTTTCTGCACGAGTGTGGCGGTCATGATCACAGCCTCAGGCAGGCGTGCGAAGGTGGACTCCTGGCTCCCCCTCCCCTCTCCCCGTGACGGGCCGGCACGAGGGTGTGTCCTGTGGTTTCTGCTTCCAGCAACATCTCAGTGAACTGATGACAAAGAAGTGGCTGTTAGGGTCGAACGCTGTAGACATCATCTGTGTCACTGTGGAAGACTATTTCAATGATTTTGCCAAAATTAAGAAGCCGTATAGAAAGGTAAGAAAGAGCAAGGGGCCCCATGTGGTCTCAGTCCCCAGGCATCTCCTGTAGAATCTGGTGTTATTAGTTCTCAGGGTGAGAATTCAGGGGTGGTTTTGTGCTCCAAGCAGGTTGGAGACACTGATGTCTCAAGGTGGAGGGCGTGGAGGCGACGGGGCATCCACCGTGCTGCCCAGGGCCACACCGCACGGCTGCAGGCCCAGAGCCCCGTGGCAGTGGGGCCAAGCGAGGGTGGGGCACTGGCCACGGCTCTGACGAGAGGCCGGGAGCCGCTGCACGTCTGTGCTCTGGGCCCAGCGGGCAGCAATCAGCACAGGGCTCACCAGTCCCTCCGGGCCCCGTGAGATGCCCCTGTCCCCATTCAGGGGTCAGCCAGCCACTGGGGGAGCTCAGGGATAATTGTCAGGGCCTGGGGTGGTTTTTGCCGTTGTTGCTTTAAAATCAGGGTTTCTGTTTCTGCCTTGCGGAAGCACGAGTGCTTTGATACAGGGAGCTCAGGCCCAGACGCTCAGAGGCGGGTCTCCAAGCCCCCTCAGGGCCCCGTGGAGATGCTCGTCGCGTCTGTGAAGAGCATCGCCCTGCGGTTTCCTGTCTGGTCCTCGCGTTCTTCGTATCTTCTCGTCTTGCTGCCCTGGCTGGGACCCCTAGGAAGGGGCATCTTTGCCCCTTGAAAGTTTAAATTCTGAAAATTTTGAATTTGAAAGTTTAAATTCTAACTCTGCCATCAGAGTAGCAGGGAGAATCTGGTATTTTGGTTTTCTATTTTTTGTGTTTATTTAGGCTGCCCTGGGTCTTCACTGTGGCTCGAGGGCTCTAGAATGTGCAGACTCAGTAGTTGCCTGTGTTTAGCTGCAACATGTGGGATCTTAGTTCCCCGACCAGGAATCTAACCCAGGGCCCCTGCGCTGGGCGCGAGGAGTCTTAACCACCAGACCTCGAGAGGAGTCCGTACCCTGATGGTCCCGTCTCAGTGTCGGGAGCTTCTGGTGGTTAGAGGTGGGACGTTTCGTTCCGTTTTGGATTTCTTGTTGCTTGTAGAGTTTTTGGTTCCACCTTTTGTTTTTTTGAACCTTCTGTGCTTTGATCTGACGGTGACATGTGACGTGCTCAGCCTGGGCTTGTGGCTCGCCCTCTCCTGTGGGATCGTCTGCTCTGCTGAGAGCCTGGCCTCACCCTGGTCCCTGAGGGGCTGGGCACTGTCTCACTTTGTCTTGTTTGGGGCCCTTGGGGTCCCCCTCGCTTCGGTGCGGGGCAGGAGCTTCCCGGCTTCCCTGGTAGAAGGGGCTTCTCGTGTCTCGGGGCCTTGATGCTGTGTGTTGTGGCAGCACTTTCGTGCTCGCTTGTCCACAGGTGACTTGCCTGAGGTCTTTCTGTCACTGAGGGTGGGCTCCGCAGAGAACCACAGCCTTCTCCAAAATGCTCCCAGAGTTGTACTGTCTGCAGAGACCAGTGTTGAGGAGCCCTCTGAGCAGGGGTGGGAGGTGGGAGGGGCAGAGCAGGGGCCTGGCCAGAGCCCAGTCTTCCCATCAGCTCCACACTCCCCCTGAGCTGAGACACTCAGAGGTGTGTGCAGGCCCGGCAGGGCGAGAAGACCAGCCCCAGTGCCCCCTGGGCGGCCTGCGAGCCCCTGAAGGGGTCTCAGTCTGGCAGGCCCAGCTGCCGCCCACCGCCTTGCCCCTACAGGAAGCACTCGGCAGCGGGTTTGTGCCCAGAATATGTCGGGCGAGGCTGCAGGCAGGCGCCCCTGCGGGCACTTTATTCTAGGACAGGCCTGAGCTACAGGGCACCTGGCGGCGCCAGCTTCTGGCTGCGGCCCTGTGGCTGCCGCGCCTGCCCTTTTCCCAGACGTGAAACAAGGTGAGCTTGCTGCCCTGCTAAATTCGAGTTCGTAAGAAAGCCTCAGAAGAGCTCAGTTTGTAGACACTGAAACCGTGTCACTGAGACGGGAAGGCTGACTGCGCCCCGTCCGCAGCGGATGATCGCCGAGGCGCACCGGCGCGCGGTGCAGGAGTACCTGCGGGCCGTCATGCAGAAGCGCATCTCCTTCCGCAGCGCCGAGGAGCGCAAGGACGGCGCGGAGCGCATGGTGCGCGAGGCCGAGCAGCTGCGCTTCCTCTTCCGCAAGCTGGCTTCTGTGAGTGCTCCGCCTCTCCCTGCTGGGACCCGCCTGGCCTGGGGGCAGGGGGCGGGGGCTGGGCGCTTCGTGTCCCCGTCCGTCCGTCAGAGGGCTCGGGCTGCCCCGCTGCCCCTTCCCGAGCCCTCTCTGGGGAGCAAGTCCTGAGGGGTTGCCGTGAAAGAGGGGGTTGCTGGGCGGAGCCCCGGGCACACGCGCCACTCCGCGCCCTCCCGTCCCGCAGGGCTTTGGCGAGGAGATGGACAGCTACTGTGACACCATCGTCGCTGTGGCGGAGGTCATCAAGCTCACGGACCCCTCTCTGCTCTACCTGGAGGTCTCGACTCTGGTCAGCAAGTACCCGGACATCAGGTGCCAGCAGAGTCTCTCCTGAAGGCGCTGGGGAGGGCGAGGGTCCCAGGCGTTCATTAGGTGGGAGCCCCTGCGGCGGGGGAAGTGCGGCGGCTCTGGGCCTCCGTGAGGCCTGCAGATGGCACCGTGGGCAGAGTGTGCTTCAGGGGCGATAGTGAGGCCCTCGATCACCATGCGGGGCATCCCTGAGCGTGGTGTGCCAGGGGGAAGGTAGCCAAGCAGACAGGTTTCTGGATGCTCATCCTGTGCTGTCTGCGGGCCCTTCTCTGCGCCAGTAGCGGGGGCGGGGCTCGAGGGGCTCCCCTGCGGCTGCACCCTGACGCCCCCTCGCCCCCAGGGACGACCACATCGGGGCACTGCTGGCCGTGCGGGGGGACGCCAGCCGGGACATGAAGCAGACCATCATCGAGACACTGGAGCAGGGCCCGGCCCAGGCCAGTCCCGACTACGTGCCCATTTTCAAGGATATCGTGGTTCCCAGCCTCAACGTGGCCAAGCTCCTCAAGTAGCCAGTGGGACCCCGGCCTCAGACTGCCGCGCATCAGAAGGCATTCCCCTCCCCACCCCCAACCCTGCGTGCACACTTCGAAACTGTTGCTCGACAAAAACGCTGAACTGCTGTCAGGGACTGACGGCTTCCTGCCACCACCTCACCGGTGGTGACCTTGTGATGACTTTGCAGACCCGCCCAGAAGCCACTTTCGGGTTTCAGATGCCTGGGGTCAAGGTCAGGCCTCCCCGGGAGCAGACCTGCCCGCAGGCAATGCGCTGGTGTGGTAGGTGAGCCCACAGGCAGGTGGACGATGCCAGCCTGCGAGTTCCTCTTTCACACCCGGCGGATTACAGGCCTGCACCTGAGGGAACAGGGAGCCCTGGGCAAAGTCTCGACTCCGCCGCCCTGCTGGGCACGGCTCTTGGCGCCACACTCCGAGGTGGCTGCGGGATGGCTCCGGCGCTCGCCCCTGCTCCTCCTCGCAGACAGGGTGTGGGTGCTGGGTTGCTCTGAGGGCCCCGTCCTTCCTCACCCGTCTAGAACCAGAGCGCATGCTGTGCTGTTTCCTCCTCAGCGAGGCAGAAAATTCACATGGAGGGCTCTCTTCTCAGAGGAGTTACATACAACCTTGGAGACGTGAGAGGCGGTTCTCACTGCTGACCCTGGCACAGGAGAGGCGTGGCCGCCTTCCAGGCTTCCTGCAAGCTGCTGTCCGCTAGCACGTCAGTCCAGTCCAGCTCCTGCTTGACCAGACTGAGAGTCTCGGATTCAGTCGTGCATGGTTTCTGAGTTAGTAAAGCTGAGTGTTAGTAGTCATTAGTTGTTGCTCCTCATGATAATGAAAATACATTTGTTTTTCCACTTAATGAGAGAATTTTCACTCTGAGTTACTTCTTGAGTAAATACCCACGGTGACTGCAGATTGTGGCGGCTGACCCAAGTGACTGGCCCTGTGGTGCCCACCACACCCCTGCACCGTGGTGGGTCCTGAGCTGAATGCTGGACACCACCACATTCCGAGGGCCAGGATGTGCTGGGTGGCGTAGTGGGGGCCACGGCAGAGGGCCACTCCTGGTGGGCGGGTATGGTGTCCACACTGACGCCCAGGGAAGGGGCATCTCCAGGTCACTCAGTGCAAGGCCCGCGGCACCTGTGCTGAAGGCCAGCATCTGCCCCTTGCTCAGGCCCCGTGTGCCTGTTGGAGGAAGTGGGCAGCCTGGGCTTACGGTGGGAGCTGACTTCACGACACGTCAAGTCTTGGCATTGTTTGTAGAAACACTGCTGTTCAGTGGAAGCACATCTTTCAAGTGGGGGAAATTTCTGACACAGGTTTATTTAGCAGGTTTCCAAAACACCAGGGAGAAGGGTCCTGACCCCATGTGCTCGCCACACTGCCTGGGGTGCTGTCCCTTGCACCTGCCTCATGCAATCTGCGCTCCCCTAATGCGGACACGGAGGCAGACCCTGGAAACGGGGCTGGGTTTCTTCCTCTCTGAGGACCTCAGTCAGGGCTGGTGGGCAGCACTGGTGTCCAGCTGCCCTGAGGCCCTCCTGCATGGGAAGAGGCTGTGAGTCCCTAAGCAGACATGACTGTCCTGACAAGGTGACGCCCGGTGAAGACAGGGTTGTGGTGAGGCTTCTGCCAGCCCAGGACCACCAGAAGCTGCAGAGGGCGGAGGACTCGCCTACAGGGCTCAGGGGGCGCAGCCCTGGCCCCCCTGCCCTGATTGCCAACTCCAGCAATAAGTGTTGTGTTTTGGGGCGGGGGTCAGCTGCAGGAAAAAGCCCCCTCCTTGCTGGAGACTATGCTTTCCATCAACGTGGAAAGGGCTGTAATTACTGAGTCCTGTTAGAATGTCTATGGCCTAGATTTTGACTTGCTATAGTGTTTTTTTTAAGTTAATTTCTTTTTTATTGAAGGATAATTGCTTTACAGAATTTTGCTGTTTTCTGTCAAACCTCAGTATGAATCAGCCTTAGTTACATGTATATCCCCTCCCTTTTGAAACTCCCTCCCATCTTCCCCCAGCTCACCCCTCTAGGTTGATACAGAGTCCCGTTTGAGTTTCCTGAGCCATGCAGCGCATTGTTAGCTTCTTTATACAATAAAATTTCAGTGGACTTCCTGGTGGTCCAGTGGTTAGCAATCCACCTTCCAATGCAGAGCATGTGGGTTCAGTCCCTGGTCAGGGTAGTAAGCGACAGAGCAGCTAAGGCCTCGCAGCAGCGAAATATCCTGTGTGCCATGACTGGGACTCAATGCAGGCGAAAATAAATCAATTACAATACAGTTAGAAAATTCAACTATTAAAAGGTGTGTCTCTGACAGGGAGGCCTGGAGGGTGACCCATTGGAGAAGACTGCCAGCCCCGGGCGGCTCCACCTGGGGGCTGAGATCCACTGGGACATTTAGGGCCAGGTCTACGCACAGTGGCCACAAGACTGGAAAAGTCAGTTTTCATTCCAATCCTAAAGAAAGACAATGCCAAAGAATGCTCAAACTACCACACAATTGCACTCATCTCACACACTAGTAAAGTAATGCTCAAAATTCTCCAAGCCAGGCTTCAGCAATACGTGAACCATTAACTCGCAGATGTTCAAACTGGATTTAGAAAAGGCAGAGGAACCAGAGATCAAATTTGCACTATCCACTGAATCATCAAAAAACCAAGAGAGTTCCGGAAAAACATCTGCTTTATTGACTATGCCAAAGCCTTTGACTCTGTGGATCACAACAAACTGGAAAATTCTTCAAGAAATGGGAATACCAGACCACCTTACTTGTCTCCTGAGAAATCTGTACGTAGGTCAAGAAACGACAAAGAGCTTCACGACCCAGATAATCACGATGGTGTGATCACTCACCTAGAGCCAGACATCCTGGAATGTGAAGTCAAGTGGGCCTTAGAAAGCATCATTATGAACAAAGCTAGTGGAGGTGATGGAATTCCAGTTGAACTATTTCAAATCCTGAAAGATGATCCTGTGAAAGTGCTGCACTCAATATGCTAGCACATTTGGAAAACTCAGCAGTGGCCACAGAACTGGAAAAGGTCAGTTTTTATTCCAATCCCAAAGAAAGGCAATGCCAAAGAATGCTCAAACTCCCGCACAATTGCACTCATCTCACACGCTAGTAAAGTGATGTTCAAAATTCTCCAAGCCAGGCTTCAGCAATATGTGAACCATGAACTTCCAGATGTTCAAGCTGGATTTAGAAAAGGCAGAGGAACCAGAGCTCAAATTGCCAACATCCACTGGATCATGGAAAAAGCAAGAGAGTTCCAGAAAAACATCTATTTCTGCTTTATTGACTATGGCAAAGCCTTTGACTGTGTGGATCACAATAAACTGTGGAAAAGTCTGAAAGAGATGGGAATACCAGACCACCTAACCTGCCTCTTGAGAAATCTGTATGCAGGCCAGAAATCAACAGTTAGAACTGGACATGGAACAACAGACTGGTTCCAAATAGGAAAAGGAGTACGTCAAGGCTGTATATTGTCACCTTGCTTATTTAACTTCTATGCAGAGTACATCATAAGAAGCACTGGGCTGTAAGAAGCACAAGCTGGAATCAAGATTGCCGGGAGAAATATCAATAACCTCAGATAATGCAGATGACACCACCCTTATGGCAGAAAGTGAAGAGGAACTAAAAAGCCTCTTGATGAAAGAGGAGAGTGAAAACGTTGGCTTAAAGCTCAATATTCAGAAAATGAAGATCATGGCATCTGGTCCCATCACTTCATGGGAAATAGGTGGGGGAAAAGTGTCAAACTTTATTTTTTTGGGCTCCAAAATCACTGCAGATGGTGATTGCAGCCATGAAATTAAAAGACA
>SJXO01003130.1:242971-271685 GCA_006408615.1 Connochaetes taurinus
GGCCGTGTCCGCAGGGCCTGGGCTGCCCCCCCAGGAGCGACCTGCACTAAGTAGGGACATGCTTTGCCCTGGGGCAGGACGGGCGGGGCGCTGGCTCTGGAGGGCGCACCCACCTCCTGCCGGGGCTTGTACAGGTACTGCTGCAGCGTGTGGTGGGTGATCATGTCCTCCGCATCCCGGATGCTCTGCCGCCGCTGCTCCAGGGACTGCATGTCCAGGCGCACGGCGCTCACGTTCTCCCTCCTGTGAGGGCCTTGGTGAGCAAATGGGCACGACCACCTGCCCTCCCGCCTGCACCCCTCGGGCCTGGGGTCATCCCGGTGAGACCTTCTCTGCCTCCGGTTTAAGACTGACCCCGCAGTGCGCCTGCCCCTCCAGAGCGCCAGCAGTGATACCCAGAACCACCCTGCACTGACAGGGCAGAGGCTGGAGGCCTGGAATCTGCGACCAGCACCCCTGTCTTTGGTGGTGGGGGAGGGGGCGCTCCTTAAGCGGGCTGCTGGGCCCTGGCTCACTGCCTCACTCCAGCCAGCCGACTGACATGACAGGTGACAGACGCCACCGGCTCTGGCCCTGTTTCCCATGTGGGCAGCCCCAAGAGGCCCACTGGTCATGCCTGTGGCTTGGTCGGGGAGCCTGGAGAGAGCTTGGCCCACAGCAGCTCTGGGGACCTACAGGAGATAGGAGACAGACGCCTCCACGGTGGAGGGGCGTGGGGTGCTGAAGTCCACGTTGACCATGTTGTCTGTGCTGGGAGAACGGATGAAAGCCAGGGACCCACGGCGCTCTCCCTGCGAGAGGAGGTGGCCTTGTCAGTCACTGGCCTGGCCCCAGGGAGCCCCACCCTGGGGTGCTGTGCACTGACCCCGAGGTACCTGGGAAAGCCAAGACCCCAGAAACCACGGTGGAGGCCCCGCTGGAGCTGGGAGGCTCACGGAGGCTTGTGCAAAGGACTTGGAGCCTCGGGGAGCGTGGGGAATCCCCACAGGATGGGGGAAGAGGCCCTGTCCCCACGCGGGCTCCAAACCAGCTGCCCTAGTTTTCCCCAGAAGAGAAACCCCAGCCTCCAGAGTCAGGCGAAAACCAGGCAGAGCAGAGTCCACAGGCATGGAGGTCACACTGCCGAGTGAGGTGCCCTAGGAGAGCAACTGGCCCTCCAAGGAGAGGGTGGAGCTGGGGAGGCAGCCAGCTGAGGGCCAACCTGCTATGGCAAAGCTGGTGCTGTGGGCGTTGTTCACGGGCACAACCACGGTGCAGAGGAGCCCACAGGCCTGCGTCATAGGCACCAAGGTGGCAGGCGGCAGGGGGGGAAGGGAGGCCAGTGCCCTGCTGGGAGCCTGTCACCAGTGGGAACTGGGGGCCATAGAGGGTCCCCAGGAGAGGATGCAGCCAGCAGGGGTCACCACCCACCTTCCCAGCCCCAGGGAGGCAGCGAGGCCTCAAAGGCTCACGGTCAGAGGGGCCGGGATTTCTGCTCTGAACTTCCTCAGCTGGTCAGAGGTGCAGAAGACAGGCCTTGCGCCCATGGCCTCGCCCCGGCTGGAGCCTGGAGCTTGTGCTCACTGGGGTCTGTGACCTCAGACCCAGCACCGCAGAGCGGGAGCTGTGGTGAACCCCACTTTCAGGGTGCCTGAGGGCCCTTGAGCTCAGGTGAACTGCGGCTGGGGCAACAAGAAGACTGTGTGTCGCTCACCAGCTGCCCCCACCCCTGCCCGGGCCTCAGGGTGCAGACCCCAGCACTGTCCACACATGGGTCTGTCTCGCCTCTTCCCGCCCTCCCCCCACACTCCTACAAAAGTACCTCGGCCACATAGCTGATGGCATCCTTCAAGTTGAGCTCGTGGAAAACGTTCAGAATCCGATCTCGAGACTTCTGAGCTGACCTTCTCATGAGGATTTTGCTGAGGAATTTCCTATCAAAATTCGACCACCTGCAAGGACGGGTGGGTCAAACCAATAGTGGTCAGCACTTGGCGGGTTCTGGGTGAAGCCCTGGGATGGAACCCTGGCAACATCCAGACCCATGATGGACACAGTGTTGTAGCTGCTGGGTGGGATACTCAGTTTCTATTTACTGTGACAGCCACACAGGCAAGCTTTGGAGTGAAAGAGATGACCCTCCACGTGCCGCTGAACGCTGCCTCATGGCCCTGTGGCCGCTCTACCTTCCTGTCCGATGGCAGGGTCTTGGTGTGTGCGTGAAAATGGGATTAACCTTCTCCTGTAATGTGGTCATGCAGATTTCCTCTGACTGCATAACNCCCCCACTTCAGCACCCTCAACCCACAGCTTTCACAAGTCTACGCTTGGCCATCTGGTGCTTCTGCCTCCCCTTCACCCACACACACCCTGCTACTGAGCAGTCAGTAACATTCTCTTTTTTTCTAGAGGGTTTAGACCCCCAATTCTACAGCTCTTTAAAAAAAGCCCAATTCTCTTATCTCACTAGAAGACATACTCCCTTCCTTGGGAGTGAGTCAAGGTTAAGTGCAGTTAGAAGATGACTCACTGAGACCCTTAATGCTCTCTAAGTACCAGGCTCATTAGCTCTGTGATCTGGAAAATATTATTGCTGTCTCTTATACACATCTGGGGGAAGGAGGTCACAGGAGGAGAAGTAGGAGGATTCTAGGAGGAGAAGGGGCTTAAGGGGCTCCAGGGGCAGGAAGGCGGAAGAGGGGTCCCAGGAGGAGAAGCAGAGGTATTTACGAGAAGGGGCTTGGGGGGACCCCAGGGGCAGGAGGGGAGAAGCGGGGACCTGAACAAGGTGGTGAGTGGCCCTGGGTCCTCCGAGGGCTGTATTCTGAGGTCACTGGGGCTCAGTGGGGTTAGGGTCATGGTGATGCCAGAGATTCGCTCTATAGCCTGTGGATCCTACAGTCGCTGGTTAAAGAAGGGGACTAACAACTGAGATGAACGTGCCTCTGAATTTTCTTGTTTCAGTTTGTCAGGGGCCACTGCAGCGACTCACTTATCTCTCAGATAATTGTGTCCGATTTGCCCTGATATGTCCTCGATGGCCGAGAGGATGTGGTCGAAAGCCTTTGGAAGGAGAGGCAAGTGGGTCAGCATCACCTGGACAGCCCCTTCCTCCTCCTCCCTCCTACCTCAGCCCTTCCACCTACCCGGCCATGCAGCTTCTCGTTGAGCTTGGGGTCTCGCTGTTCACTTCTCTTCACCTTCAGCCATTGCACCAGGGGCTTGATGGTCAAGCCCTGGAAGATAGACACCCTGACCCTGAGGCTGGGCCAGGCCTCACCCCAGACCCACACCTCACTGTGACCCACTGATCCCGAGCCCACATACCCCAACGGGGCGGAAGGGGCCACCCCTTGGCCAGAACCCAGGTGATCTGTATCCATCTCCTGGCAGAGGAGGCCCTGCCACCTGCGGGTCACTGGACGTCCTTGGACGCCCCTGGCCAGCTCCTTAGAGTAGCCAAGAGCCAGGCAAAGCAGGGCCTTTTCCTTCCTGGTCAATGAAACATTAACTGGGGCTTTGTTAACCAGCAACGTCCAAGGAAGGAGGTTTCTAGGCCAAATCGCGCTGCACCCTGTGGGGCCACATGAAAACCTACAAAACTGCGCCTAGTTACTAAAATTATCAACCCAGTTAGGCCTGGCACCTGGGAGGATGAGGCCCCTCCACCACCCGTACCTGGAAGATGACGGTGAAGAAGATGACAATGATGGTGGTGCTGACAAACAGGTTCTTCTCTTTGACCTTGTTCTCGTCCAGGAGGACCACCAGGGCGTAAGCCACAGCTCCTCGGAGGCCGCCGTAGGACATGACCACCTGGTCTATGATCTCCAGCTGCACCATCCGGTACCGATTCAGAATCCAGGTCTGCAGGACGACCCCTGTGGGGTGCGCATGCACTCAGCACTGGGGGGAGATGCAGCCCCTCTGTCCCTGCCAGCACCCCCTGCAGCTGCAGTGGGGGGAGGAGTCACACTGGGAAGCTGCCTCCTCCCACGAGCGAGCAAGCGAGCAAGAGGCACCACTGCAGCCCCGCCCGCAGGTCCCTCGACCTCTTTGGAGCTCTCTGGGCCCCCGCCTGCCTCTGCACCCCCAAGCTGTGCTCCAGCCGCTCTGGAAATTCCTAGGTCTCAGTGTGACCACATATGTGACTGCCCAGCAGCTCCAGGACAAGAGGCTGCCCACCCACAGGGCCTCTGTTTCCCTGAGCCCTCGGTCCAGCGACTGCAGGCAGAGCAGGTGGGGGTCACCTGACTGCCTTCTCCCCTCCCCAGCCCTGGGTTGGCACTGCACACCAGGGACCAGGGACCAGGGCTGAGTGGGACCACAGCGGCTACTGCTTCTCACGCGCCATGGTGACTGAGACGCCACCCAAGTGACCACATCCAGAGTAAGTCAGTGGGAAGCCACATGGGTTCCCCTGGCTTCTGGAACCTTCCACGTGTACCTCAAGGTGGTCTTATTTCGGTGATGAGGCTATAAGACTGAGAAGGCCTGTCCCTTCACTGAGGGTGACTAATGTCCTGGCCAGTCTGAGGTTCCCCAAGGTCTCTTGAGTCTGTCATTCACTGTGCTACAGGGCTGGGGGCCGGGAGCCAACGTGTGTCACTGGTTCTGCAGACTCCCTGTGGCCAGTCCCTGCTGTTGGCTATGTCCTCTCACCCTTCTGTCTCCCTCAATCATCCTCTCAGCCCCCCTCATCCCTATCACCCTCCATTGTCCCATCATCCCCATCACCCTCCATCATCCCCCCATCCATCACCCTCTCATCCCCCCATCCTATCACCCTCTATCATCCCCCATCCCATCATCCTCTCATCCCCCCATCCATCACCCTCCATCATCCCCCCATCCATCACCCTCCATCATCCCCCCATCCAAGTGGGAGGTAGTAGCCCCATCCATCACCCTCCATCATCATCATCCCATCACCATCCATCATCCCCATCAGCCTCCATCAGCCTCCATCATCCATCACCTTCCATCATCCCCCCATCTCATCACCCTCCATCATCCCCCATCCATCACCCTCCATCATCATCATCCCATCACCATCCATCATCCCCATCAGCCTCCATCAGCCTCCATCATCCATCACCTTCCATCATCCCCCCATCTCATCACCCTCCATCATCCCCCATCCATCACCCTCCATCATCATCATCCCATCACCATCCATCATCCCCATCAGCCTCCATCAGCCTCCATCATCCATCACCTTCCATCATCCCCCCATCTCATCACCCTCCATCATCCCCCATCCATCACCCTCCATCATCATCATCCCATCACCATCCATCATCCCCATCAGCCTCCATCAGCCTCCATCATCCATCACCTTCCATCATCCCCCCATCTCATCACCCTCCATCATCCCCCATCCATCACCCTCCATCATCATCATCCCATCACCATCCATCATCCCCATCAGCCTCCATCAGCCTCCATCATCCATCACCTTCCATCATCCCCCCATCTCATCACCCTCCATCATCCCCCATCCATCACCCTCCATCATCATCATCCCATCACCATCCATCATCCCCATCAGCCTCCATCAGCCTCCATCATCCATCACCTTCCATCATCCCCCCATCTCATCACCCTCCATCATCCCCCATCCATCACCCTCCATCATCATCATCCCATCACCATCCATCATCCCCATCAGCCTCCATCAGCCTCCATCATCCATCACCTTCCATCATCCCCCCATCTCATCACCCTCCATCATCCCCCATCCATCACCCTCCATCATCATCATCCCATCACCATCCATCATCCCCATCAGCCTCCATCAGCCTCCATCATCCATCACCTTCCATCATCCCCCCATCTCATCACCCTCCATCATCCCATCACCCTCCATCATCCCCATCACCCTCTCATCCCATCATCCCCCCATCGTCCCCTCATCATCCCCACCACCCACATCACCCTCCTTTATCCCCTCATCTGCCCATCATCCTCATAATCCCCCCATCATTCCGCATTGTCCTTCCGTCACCCCCCATGCTCCACACACCCTCACCTATGGCTCTGTACACAGAGATGAAGAGCAGCGTCAGGAGCACGAAGGCTGTGTTCCACTTCCAGATGAGAGGGTCCACAGCCGAGATGCCCAGGAACATAAAGATGATGGTCTCAGCCCCACTGGCCAGCATCTTCATGGTGTAACGCACTGTGGTGGCCGACTGCTCTGAGATGTTGGCTTTCACGTACTTCTGACAGCAGATGCCACAGAAGGTGATGCTGCACACGGGACAGCCCACCATGAGCGCTCAGGCCAGGGCTCAGCTCCCACCAGACCCCAGGGAGCTCAAGCCCATCTCCCAGAAGGCAGCACTTTGTGGCCCCTTCATCCTGGGCATGCATCCCCCGCTGCTCATCAGCACTCCTCTTTGTGAGTACAGGGCTCCTCCTAGGGGCTTGGTGCCCTGGGCTGGCTACCCTGACACTGTCTGTGGGCTTCTGGGGGCCTGGGTCCCACACTGGAGGGGAGGGGGGCAGCTCTGAGGGTCAGAGCCCTGGGAAAGGCTGCGTGGGGGCAGAGCAGACGCTGCAGCCCCTGAACAGCTCTATGAAGACACCAACTCCTTAATTAAAAGACTAAATAGATCAAATTCTTCTCCCCCATAGCGAGTTCCCACCCCGCCTGGGGAAGTGGCCAGGCCTCCCCAGGGCAGGTCATGCGGGGGCTGGTGGGTGGCCGACCAGCGAGGAGGGACTCACGCCAGGATGGCCGACAGGGACAGCATCTCAGACGTGAGGTAGGACAGGTAGGAGAGGACAAACACGAAGCCAGGCTCGATGATGCGCACGTGCTTGGTGAAGCGTGTCACCAGGGAGAGCAAGAAGGCAAACACGATGCCCACCAGCGTGCCCCCGAGGCTCACCACGAAGAAGGACACTGCAAGGACAAGGCGTGCTGCTGGCCTCTGAGCGGCCCTCTGTGGCCGCGGCGTGGGCGAGCTGGCCTGACTGACTGACCGTTCCCCATTGAGGTCCCGGGTGACCCCAGAGGCACCAGCAGCTCGGCAAACAAGAGGCTGATTCTCTCAGCAGACAGAGGCTCTGGCTGCATGGGGAGGGGAGAGCACTGCACCAAAGGAGGCCCGGCTACCCCACTGCGGGGGCAGCGCTGAGACCAGCAGCATTGGTGGGGGGTTGACAGCAAGGACCAGGCTCTGGGCTCCCAGGAATGCCATCTGTAACTGTCTCTGCCCAGAGGGATTCCCAGGAGCCTGGATACAGGATCCACGTCCTCCCGTGGGTCTGTGGGGGCAATGATCCTCGCCACCCGGGATGGCTGGGGCCTGGGAAACCAGATTAGTGTAACCTGCTGGGGAGGGCGGGGGCCTGTCACCAAGACTTTGAAATGGAAGCATGTTTCCCTGCATAGGCTGTGGGTTCCAGCCTGGCACAGATGCTGCCCCACGGGGTCCATGTTCCGGAGAAGACACTGGCCCTGGCTCCCCGCTGGAACACAACCCGCGAGCCACACACCTATTCCTTTCACGCAATCCACGCCAGTCACCTTGTCACCACCCAGCGTCACAAAAGATTCAAACACGTTGTATAGGACCTGCGGGGACACAGACAGACAGGACCCTGTCAGCCTGCGGTCAGCACTGACTCCTCCCCGTCTCGGGCCCCAGGCCTGGTGAGACTTGGGCCACGTGAGGAGACCATGGCAGCAATCTGAAGGGAAACTGAAAACCGCCGGGGCAAACTCATCTAGGGCAGTAGTGTGGGGTCTGGGCGGGAGGACAGTCTGGGAGGAACAAGAACCCTCAGAGAAAACCTGGCCTTCCCCGCCCTCAGTGAAGCAGGGCGGCCACAAAGCCAGCCTGCTGTGATGATCTTTACTTTGCTTCCCAAGACACAACCAGAGTTTCACTTGCAGCGACTTTGCCGTTATGTGGCCCCCGTCAGTGGGGACGCACCCCTGGCATGTTTGCCTGTTGACATTCAAACCTCATCCTGCTATGAAGTGAAGTCGCTCAGTCGTGTCCGACTCTTTGCAACCCCATGGACTGTAGCTTACCAGGCTCCTCCCTCCATGGGATTCTCCAGGCAAGAGCACTGGAGTGGGTTGCCATTTCCTTCTCCACATCCTGCTATGACGTGGTGATAAATGCCTAACACCTCATCCAAGGCTGCAGGGCTGTGTGTGTGGGAGGTGCCCGCTGTGCTCTGAGCAAAGCTCCTGAAGGATGCGCTGGCTCCACGTCCAGGGGAGGGGCCTGGGGGCAACCCAGGTTGGGGGGCGGTGCTGTGGGGCCCTTGGGAAGAAATGTTTCTGTGTCTCCAGGTCTGTGCTCTCCAGGGGGGAGAAGGCCCTCATGGGGCAGATCGCAAAGCTGTGTTTATGGAAGAAAATCTGGTGGTGTTGCTGCATGGGGACTGCGTGGGAGGGAGGGCACAGCTGTGAAGGTTAGGGGAGCAGGGCACAGCGCCCTGCTTCTCCCGCTTCCTCCTTCGTAAGGAAGACGAGCCTCACAGGAGCCAGGGAGGAGCTTCCTGGCTTGGGCAGACGTTCACGTGTTTACAGGACATGGAGGGGCTTTTAGAGCAAAGAGAAGACTGGACGCCCACTATGTCTGCAAACCTGCAGGGCTGAGGAGACCCCAGGCAGGTGCTCAGCCACACCGCTGACCAGCCCTCTGTGCTGCCCCTGGGACCGCACTGCTCCAGAGCCCATGGCCGGTGTGGGGAGCATGGCCTCTGATATCCAAACGGGCCGCCCTTTTCTCTGGGCTACCCAGAGCCGACGTGGACTGCCAGCCCTCAGGCCGTGGGCACACTGGACCTGGCTGAGTTCCCCTCCTCGATCCCCACAACACCGTGATCACAACTCCACGGTCAAGGGCAGGCACCAGGCCTGCAGCCGAAGCTGGGATGCCAGCAGTGAGACCCTGGAACAGGACCAGGAGGTGCATCCTGCTGGGCACTCACCACGGTGACAGCGTCGTTGAGCAGGGACTCCCCGAAGACGATGATGAACAGCACCTCGTTGACGTGCACCTCCTCAAACACGGCCAGCACGGCCACCGGGTCCACAGCAGCGATCAGGCTGCCGAACAGCAGGAAGTCCAGCAGCCCGACGTTCAGGTCTCCTGGAAGACGAGTGGGCTGTCGGGGAGCCCTCCTCCCTGGAGGGCCAGTCCTCCCCGCACCGGCCGTGCCAGCAAGGTCCCAGGGACGGGACTGTGGCTGCTGGACTCTGTGTTCCCGGACCCTCCCCCACTTCGGCCTTGCCCACCCTCGGGGCCTCTTGGTGGCCCAGGGTTTCTGGGTGCTGGGCTGCTGTGCCCAGATGCCCCCAGGACATCTGCTGCCTGGCCCACCTGTGGCCGCCCAGGCTGACCCTTTGTTGGCGGTGTCCCCCAGCCCTGGGGTAGACCTCAGAGCCAGGAGCGAGCTGACAGCAGAGACCAATCCCTGTCTGCCGTCTGCAGGGCCGGGCTCCGGGTGTCCCCTGGGCACTGCCCTGCTCCATGACCTTGGCTGACACCCAGCCATGACCACTCCATCCCAAGGACAGAGCACAGGCCTCAGACGGCTGTGGCCCCTCAGGGAGCCAAACCCCAGAACGTTCCCTTGGGCCTGGGGGCCAGAAGTGGCCTTAGGCTGTCCCAAACTACCTGAGGGCACCACCAGGGATGGCAGTCTAATGTCACCTGCATGTCCCCTGCAGCCCAGGCATTGGGGAGAACTCGCCGGGTGTGTTTGGCACCATGCCAGCCTTGGGGGGCTTCCAGGGCTGGACTTGGGGATGGTGCCGGATGGCTGTGGGGACTTGAGGAAGCCCGCGCTGTCCAGGGGTGAGGACAAAGTCCTAGGTGACTCCTGCAGATGCGGTACCTTAGCCCTCAGCGTGTTTCTCAATGTGTCTTCTTTGTCACTGTGATTTCAAGGGAGGTCGTGAGCCCCCCGGGGGGCTGGGGGTGCATGCTCTTCTGTCAGAGGGCCTGTCCCTTGTCTGGTTCAGCTGGTGGAAGTGTTTGAGGCCGAAGCTGACCCGAGACTGCTGCCCAGGGAGGTGCTAGCACCCCCACCTCCCTCGTCGCCCCCAACACTGGGAGCTCAGCCCATGGAGCACAGAGGCACAGGGGAACCAGGCTGAGTTCAAGGCCATGCCATCCGGCACGTATGCACGGCCTCGGTGAGCAGGGCCCCACCTGCTCGTTTCCCGGGTGGATAATGACCGACTCCCAGGTGGGTGGGGTGCACCTCAGAGGTATGCCAGGGCTGAGGTTAGTAACCAACTGGCAGGAAACACGGGCAGAGGAAGAACCTCAGACACAGATCCCACGTGATGGAGGAGAGGCTTGCTCGCCTTCTCCCTGCCAGATTGAGTAGAAACGACACCCAACCTTCTGCACAGGGACAGGTTTATTTGGGCTCCGGGGGGGGCGGGGCGGTCAGGTGTTGCCCTCTGCCAGAGGCCGCCTCCTCCTTCCCTGGGGTCTGAGGCTGCACCTGACCTCCCTGTCAAGGGGAAGGGACAGCAGCCGGCTCGTTCCCAACACCCCACCCACCAGCCAACCTGGTCAGACCAGACTTCATTCCCAAGCAGGACACATGCCTCGGCCTGAGGATGGGCGTGGACTGGCTGTTGATGAATTAAAACCCAGGAGGGTTAAGTGGTCACTGGTGACATCTCTGGATGACCCCTACACTCACTCTCCTTTTAAGCCTGTGTTTTTTGTCTTGTGCTTTCTTAGATGCAGCTTCTGGGAGCCTACCCTGAGGACCCCCGGGACCCTCCATGAGCCCCCCACCCCCGGCCAGGTGGCGGTGCCCACTCACCCATCAGGCCACTGAGGAAGACCCCGTAGAGCGACAGCCCAGTGGTGGCCGCGTTCCACACAGTGCCGATGACCGCATACAGCAGGATGGTGCCCAGGTTGCCAAAGAAGAGCCGGTTGGGCATGAAGTAGCCAGCGTCCAGCACGATAGGCGGCAACAGGTAGAAGAAGAACACCGTGGGCGTGAGTGAGAAGGAGGCGATGTGGTCGGCCGCTAGGACGATGCCACCCAGCACCAGGCCCAGCACGATGAGCAGGGCACTCTCAGGGACGACACTGGTGACCCTGTGGGACAGGTGGAAGCCTGCGGGGGGGCGTGGGAGTCAGAGGCCAGCCTGGCTCCACAAAGAGAGCCTGAGCTCGGGAAACAGGGCTCCCGACCTGGGCTGTGGCCACCTCCCCCTGCCCCGACGCGTGCAGCTGAGAGGCCCTGCCAGCCCACCCGGCCCTGGGACACCTTCCTCAGAGGTCTCCTGCCTCCTGCTCAGAAAACGGCCCCCTTCTGCAGGGAGTCCCCATGGTAGAGTCAGGCTGGAGGGCCTGCATGGCTGCTTTGACAGAGGCCAGGTGAGCAGAGCCCCCAGGCCCCAGGCCCCATGGACCCCCTCTGACCTCACCCCTCATGCTGTATCTGGTGCCCTGGACCCACCCTGCTTGAAACCCCACCGTATCTGCATGGGAGTGCCCCCATACAGGATGTCCCCCCTGCCCTCCAGGAAAACAGCCTATAAGGCCAGGCGTTCCAGGGTGCCCCAGCCGCAATCACCCCCACCACAACAGTCATGTGCTTGAGGACAGCAGGACCCCAAAGGTCCATCCACCAACAGTCAGACTCCTAGGCCCCGTTGCCCATCAGCCCTGCCAGGACCTCAAAGGAGGTCCCACTATTGGGGCCACTTCTCCTTTGTTTTAAGACTCCAAGGAAAAAGTGGTAAGAATCCTGTGTTAAGTCTGATTTCAAAATAATTGGAATATTGACAGAAGAGATGGCTGTTTGAGATAGTTCTCTTTTTCACTCATGCTCAGATCATAAACTCCTTCAAAATTTGACTTTAATTGAAAAAAGAAAGGAAAACCACTAGCCTATTCAGGTATGACCTAAATCGAATCCCTTACGATTATACAGTGGAAGCAAGAAGTAGATTCAAGTGATTGGATCTGATAGACAGAGTGCCTGAAGAACTATGGTTTGTAACATTATACAAGAGACAGTGATCAAAACCATCCCCAAGAAAAAGAAATGCAAAAAGGCAAAATGGTTATGTGAGGAGGTCTTACAACTATCTCAGAAGAGAAGTGAAAGGCAAGGAGAAAAGGAAAGATATACCCATTTGAATGCAGAGTTCCAAAGAATAGCAAGGAAAGATAAGAAAACCTTCCTCAGTGATCAATGCAAAGAAACAGAGGAAAACAATAGAATGTGGAAGACTAGAGATCTTGTCAAGAAAATTAGAGATACCAAGGGAACATTTCATGCAAAGATGGGCACAATAAAGGACAGAAATTGTATGGACCAAACAGATGTAAAAGATATTAAGAAGAGGTGGCAAAAATACACAGAAGAACTATACAAAAAAAGATCTTAATGACCTAGATAACCACCATGGTGTGATCACTCACCTAGAGCCAGACATCCTGGAATGCGAAGTCAAGTGGGCCTTAGGAAGCATCACTACAAACAAAGCTGGTGGAGGTGATGGAATTCCAGCTGAGCTACTTCAAATTCTAAAAGATGATGCTGTGAAAGAGCTGCACTCAATATGCCAGCAAATTTGAAAAACTCAGCAGTGGCCACAGCACTGGAAAAAGTCAATTTTCATTCCAATCCCAAAGAAAGGCAATGCTAAAGAATGTTCAAACTACCACACAATTGCACTCATTTCACATGCTGGCAAAGTAATAGAATTCCAGCTGAGCTACTTCAAATTCTAAAAGATGATGCTGTGAAAGAGCTGCACTCAATATGCCAGCAAATTTGAAAAACTCAGCAGTGGCCACAGCACTGGAAAAAGTCAATTTTCATTCCAATCCCAAAGAAAGGCAATGCTAAAGAATGTTCAAACTACCACACAATTGCACTCATTTCACATGCTGGCAAAGTAATGCTCAAAATTCTCCAAGCTAGGCTTCAACAGTATATGAACAGAAAACTTCCAGATGTACAAGCTGGATTTAGAAAAGCCAGAGGAACCAGAGATCAAATTGTCAACATCCATCATAGAAAAAGCAAGAGAATTCCAGAAACCATCTACTTCTGCTTCATTGATTATACCAGAGCCTTTGATTGTGTGGATCACAACAAACTATTGTGGATCCCAACAAACAAAAATTCTTAAAGAGATGGGAATACCAGACCACCTTACCTACCTCTTGCAAAACCTGTATATACATCAAGAAGCAACAGTTAGAACCAGCCACATGGAACAACAGACTGATTCAAAATTGAGAAAGGAGTACATGGAGGCTGCATATTGTCACCCTGCTTATTTAAAGTATATGCAGATTACATCATTCAAAATGCTAGGCTGGATGAATCACAAGCTGGAATCAAGATTGCCAGGAGAAATCAATCACCTCAGAAATGCAGATGACACCACCCTCATGGAAGAAAGCAAAGAATAACTAGAGAGCCTCTTGATGAGGGTGAAAGAGGAGAGTGAAAAAGCTGGCTTAAAACTCAACATTCGAAAAACTAAATCATGGCATCTGGTCCCATCACTTCATGGCAAATAGATGGGGAAACAGTGGAAACAGGGACAGACTTTATTTTCTTGGGCTCCAAAATTATTGAGGTTGGTGACTGCAACCATGAAATTAAAGAATGCTTGCTCCTTGGAAGGAAAGCTATGACAAACCTAGGGAGTGTCTGAAAAAGCAAAGAGATTACTTTGCCTACAATGGTCCAGATAGTCAAAGCTATGGTTTTTCCAGTAGTCATGTATGGATGTGAGAGTTGGACCATAAAGAAGGCTGAGTGCCGAAGAATTAATGCTTTTGAACTTTGGTGTTGGAGAAGACTCTTGAGAGTCCCTTGGACAGCAAGGAGATTAAACCAGTCCATCCTAAAGGAAATCAAGCCTGGATATTCATTGGAAGGACTGATGCTGAAGCTAAAACTCCCATACTTTGGCCACCTTATGAGAAGAGCTGACTCAATGGAAAAGACCCTGATGCTGGGAAAGATTGAAGGCAGGAGGAGAAGGGAACAACAGAGGCTGAGACGGTTGTTTGGCATCACTGACCAGTGGACATGAGCTTGAGCAAACTCCAGGAGGTGGTAATGGACAGGGAAGCCTGGTGTGCTACAGTCCATGAGGTGGCAAAGAGTTGGACATGACTGTGTGACTAGAAAACAAAGTTCTGTTTATTAAGAAGTCTTCTTTTGTATTCTAAGGATTGTCTCCTGAGGTGGGAGGACCCAGGAGCAGCAGGGTCAGGGAGGAGGCAGAGCACAGGGTGTGGTCCACGAGGTCCGGCCAGTAAACTGAGCCTGGCCCGCGGCCCTATCCCCTTGGGACCTGGGTTCCGACCCCGGAGCCCCACACCCTGTCCTCGGCCTGACTCCTCACTGGCGCCCTGGCACATTTGGGGGCTAGATGCTGGCTCTCAGAAGGCCTGTCTCTCTTCCCCAGGACAATCCTCTCCGGGCCTGGTTGAGGCACAGTGGGGCAGGCGTGGGCCCTGCTCTGTAGCCCAGGGAGCCTCAGGTCTCAGCCAGTAGGGCAGAGTGGGTCCTGAGGCCCTGAGGACCCACTGGGTGCCCCCCAGGAGCCCTCAGGCCTCCTGGGCTCGGGCACCGCGGCAGCAGCGGGTCATCTGGATGTCAGGACGAGGTCCCACTTCTTCCTCTGATGATTTTCACGGGAGTCCTGTGAGGGCAGCCACCCAGGAAGCCAGCTGTGGCGTCCCGCCTTCACGGACAATCTCAGAGGCCAGGAGGCTGGCGCCTCATTGTTTCCACGGGACACAGTTCCCAGCCCACAGGGGGGCCGCCAGCTGCACGGCCCACGTGGGAGACTGCCTGTGAGCTCGGGGTGGGGGGCCAGAGTCGGGGCCGCGCTTCCTGGAAATCCTCCAGCCCCACCCTGCCTGTCAGCAGGAGGCCTCAGCTTGGCCTCCCTGAGGTCTGCAGGCTCTCGACCCCCTGGAGGGTCCTCCGAGCCCAGCATGGGAGGGTCCCTGACCGGGAGACGGGCAGGAGCCCAGGAGCCCAGGCCTTGCTGCACCTGCTCCCTGCATGCACATGCCCAGCTAGCTGCCCACCACAGACGGAGGGACGGGGGTCTTCCTTCACAGCCTGCTCCCATGCCTCAGCCTGGCCTAGAGCCCTCCCTGCGGGCCCCGGGCCCCACCTGGAGGCCAGGCTCCATGGGCCTGGACCCAGGAGTCTGCGCTGGTCCCTCGGAGTGATGCCATCACAGGAAGGCCTGGGCGCTCGCCTGGCCTCCCAGGGGCTCACTGAATCCACAAATGGCCGTGTGTCCTCTCCTCTCCCTCCTGCTGCTTGGCGTCTGGGAGCTGAGTTAGAAAGTATGCCCAGAGCCAGAACCACGGTGCGCCTGAGTCCCCTGCTTGCTGGGCTGCTGTGAGGCCACGCTTCTCCCAGGCTGCACATGGCCTCCGCTCCTGTGCCTCAAAGGCCCACAGCGAGCTCCGAGTAAGCTGCATGGAGGGCCGCCCTGCCAGCCCCAGCTGCTGTTCCCAGAAACCTGTGCCTCCTGCCCCGGCCAGGCTCCTAGGGGCCACATCTGGTGACCACTGGTCGGGTTCCCCTCTGAAGAGGCCAGCACTGCAGGGTCGTCAGGTCCAGAGCCAGGTGTGGCCAGTGCCAGCCGACCCCGCACACCCCCTGCCGAGACAGCAGGCTGGTTTCAGCTCAGGCTCAGAGTTTGCTCTTCAGCCAAACATCTCCCCAGAGTAGACATTCACGGCAGGTCTCAGGTCACAGCTGTGGGGCCAGCGGGGCAGGAAGGTGCCAAGGAGCCAGGTGACTCTTAACGATGACAACAACAAAAGTCTGCCCTTTGGGACTCAGAGTCCTAATCCTCTGCCACATTCCTGTATGGTTACTAGAAAACCTTAATAATTTGGACAAAGCGTGGATAAGTCACAGGCTGACCTCTGACCAGGTGCTCCTGCTTGGAAGGAAGCCCTGAAAACCCACAGAAAAAGTGATCTGAACTTTTCACCCATTGAGAAAAAATACACACACACATATACACGCACACATATACATACACGCACATAGACATGCACACACACAGTACACACACGTATACACACACATATACATACACGCACATAGACATGCACACACAGTACACACACATATACACACCACAGACACGTATACACACACACACATATATACACACACACATATACATACACACACATAGACATGCACACACAGTACACACACGTATACACACCACAGACACATACACACATATACACACACACATATACACGCACACATATACATACACGCACATAGACATGCACACACACAGTACACACACGTATACACACCACAGACATACACACGTGTACACACGTGCACACACACATACACGCACACATATACATACACGCACATAGACATGTACACAGTACACACACGTATACACACCACAGACACACACGTATACACACGCACGCACACACACATATACACGCACACATATACATACACGCACATAGACATGTACACACACGTATACACACCACAGACATATACACGTATATACACACACACACACATATACACGCACACATATACATACACACATAGACATGCACACACAGTACACACATACACATACCACAGACACATACACACGTATACACACGCACACACACACACATACACGATGTGGACAGACGGGCCTGCTATTCCAATTTCTGCGTCCGTCGGCACTGGATACGTGCCTCTGAGCAGGGCAGGGCCTGCTAAGCACTCATCCGTGTCCTGAACAGACACCCGCCTCACCTGCCCACAGCGGGGGGCACACCTGTCCCTCATCCTAGGCAGGTGGGAAAGGGCATCTCCCAGAGATTTAATCTGACTATCTCATTGTGAGAGAGGCTGAGTGTCTGATCTCATTTGGGAGACATTTCTTCCTGTTCTGTGACCCGTGCATCGTGGCCTTTGCTACTGTGTTACTGAGTTATCAGCCTTTTCTTATCAACGGGCGGCTCTTCACGCACGTGCAGGGTGCGTTTTCACTTTCAAAGGTCAGTTCAGTTTAGTTCAGTCACTCAGTCGTGTCTAACTCTTTGCAGCTCCATGGACCACAGCACGCCAGTCCTCCCTGTGCACAGCCAGCTCCTGGAGCTTTCTCAGACTCATGCCCATTGAGTGGTGATGCCCTGCAACCATCTCGTCCTCTGTTGTCCCCTTCTCTTCCTGCCTTCAATCCTTCCCAGCATCAGGGTCTTTTCTAGTGTAATAGTTTATTTCTAGGATCTCACTGCATTTGCTCTTCTCCAGTCTTTACCTTCGTCACTGTGACACTGTCTCAGTGTGAGCTCCTGCCCTACCGTGTCTGTGACGTCAAAACCTGTGGGACCTTTCCCGTTTCTTGCTGACATTTTTCTCCGGGGGAGCCCTCAATCCCCTGCTCCCGCCCCCACCCCATCGTGTGGCTCTGTCCGTCCCACTGTTCCCAGGAGCGGGAGGCCGCCCTGAGGCAGGCTTGCCACCATGTGGTCCACAGGCCGTGCCTGGAGCTAGCGATCGGGGCAGGCAGGGCTGTCCCTCCCTGTGGTCTGAGGGCTCCGGCATCTGGTTGGCCCTTGGTTCCCAGTTGGTCTTTCTGGTCTTGGGGGAGGGGGAAGCAACAGTCTGTGGGGTGGGTGTGGGGCTCCTGTCCCCTGTCCCTGCTTGTAGCTCCGGGTCTCTGCATGATGGGAATTCCTTGCGAGCAATCCTCCTACCCAGCAGTCAGGCTGCGGGTGGCACTCCCCTCCTCCCGTGACCACCAGACAGCAGTCTGCATGGTAATGAGCTAATTAAGCTGAAGACTTGATTGATTTTAAATGGCAATTTGTGAGTGGCTCAGCCATTAAGCCCATAATGGGCGTTTTAAGAGCTAGTGGGCCAAGCTCCAAGCACCCTGGGCGGGCACACCTGCTGTGGCCAGCCTGGAGATGCTGTCCACCCGCCAGGAGGGCGGCCACTCCCTGTGGGGTCGTGTCCCCCGAGGGCCAGACCCTCCCTTCAGCCTCGGCCTGAGTGTGGTTAGGACAGACAATCCTGCCACAGCTTCCGTGAGATGACTGGGATGACCGGCGGCCAGAGCACCTGCTGGGCCCTCTCCTTCCAGCCTCTGAGGCCCCAGGTGGCTGGGTCTCCTGGGGAAGCCAGGAGGATGGTGGGGGAGTCTGGGATCGCCACTTGCTCCTCCCCACCACCTCCCAGCACCCTGGTTTGCAGTGGGGGGACCTGAGTGGGGCCTGGTGGCCAAGGGCCCAATCAGCCTCCTAACCTTCGTCTCCTTTACTCTGAAGACAGAAGGGCCCACAAAGCAAGTCAGAGCAGTGACCTGGCTCCTCAAGCCACAGCGCTGCCCAGTCTCCACGTCCAGCACCCCAGAGCCGGGCCGCGGACATGGAGCCGGGCCGCGGACACAGAGGGCCCTTGTCCCAGGGGAGTGCCCTGGGAAGTGAGTGTGGGGGGCAGCCTTCCCCATCAGAGCCGAGTTTGCCAGGACCCCACTGGCTGGGAGGACAGAGACTGCCCAAGGTTTTTCCAGGACTCAAGCACCTTGTGTGTCAAGGGCCAACACAGGGCCCGAGTGTGCATCCACTGTGGGGCCAGGGCCAGGTCGAGACCCACAGGCCACCTCATGGACAGGAGCTACCGGGGTGGCCAGAGCCACGCACAGCACTGGGGTCCAAGGGAGACAGGATGGCTCTCTGTGCAGGACAGACCGGGGGCCTCGTGGGGGCCAGTCCCCAGGAACTGTGTGCGGCTGGCCTGGGGCAGCCCGGCCTTCCACAGGGACCTCCCAGCCCACAGGTCACTGACGGCGGAGGCCTGGCGAGTTACAGCTAATTGAGCTCAGCCACACGATGGTCACAGCACGGGACACGTGCCTCGACCTGTAATTACAACCCTCGGACTGATGTTAAAGGTCAGAGGCGCCCGCGCCAGCCAGCCGTTCTGGAGGGGCCCCGCGTAGGGCGGGCGCTGGGGAGTTACTGCCAACCACCTTCACGCCCCCTTGGAACATGGCCTGGGACCTCGGGCCTGGGTTCAGGCTGTCCGAGGCCACCACCCCCAGGATCTCACACAGATTCAGCTGAGTCCACGCAATGCAGAGGCACGGTAAATCCCTTGGTTTTACTTTAACGTGTACATCCAGACCTGCTTCAGAGCAGCATCCAGACCTGCTCCAGAGCAGCCAGACAGCACAATGCTTCCAGAGAGAAGGGTGGGAGGCTTGGGGCTCCCCCTGCTCCAGGAGACAAGCGGGTCCTCTGGGATGTCACACACTCAGGCAAAAACACAGACACACACACAGGACACAGAGACACACACAGGGACACACAGTCATGGTACACACAGACACACTCAGGGACACCCAGACATAGGGACACCCAGATAAACACCCAGGGACACACAGACACACTCAGGGACACCCAGACATAGGGACACCCAGATAAACACCCAGGGACACACAGACACACTCAGGGACACCCAGACATAGGGACACCCAGTTAAACACCCAGGGACACCCAGACACACTCAGGGACACCCAGACATGCACACAGGCACACTCAGACACAAGGACACCCAGACATATACACAGGGACACCCCCCACACACATGCTGTGACCCAAACCCACACAGGCCCCAGTTCTGACTCTCCAGTCCTCTCTACAGCCATGCTGTGGTCTCCCTGGGGCCCCTTCCCGGACAGACACTGGCCCAAGGACCCTCATTCTGTCTTCAGAGGCATCCACCCAGATGCCGTCCCCTACAGGGCAGGCAGCAACCACATGGCAGTGTGACTGATGATGTCACATATAATTATCCACATTCAGAATCAGTTCAGCCGCTCAGTCGTGTCGGACTCTTTGCGACCCCATGGACTGCAGCACGCCAGGCCTCCCTGTCCATCACCAACTCCTGGAGTTTGCTCAAACTCATGTCCATTGAGCCGGTGATGCCATCAAACCATCTCATCCTCTGTCGTCCCCTTCTCCTCCTGCCCTCAGTCTTTCCCAGCATCAGGGTCTTTTTCAATGAGTCAGTTCTTCGTATCAGGTAGCCAAAGTATTGGAGTTTCAGCTTCAACACCAGTCCTTCCAATGAATATTCAGGACTGATCGCCTCTAGGACTGACTGGTTAGATCCCCTTTCAGTGAAAGGACTCTCAGGAGTCTTCTCCAGCACCATATTAAAAGTAATAAACAAAAGTGTTTTCAAATGAAGTCACATGAGCAGCCTTGTCCCTGCCCACAGGTGGGTCTGCAGCCACCAGCCCCTCTCCACAAGCTACACCTTCTCCCCAAGAGACTTCTCACCCATCTTCCGTGTCAGCCTGCTCTACGAGCTCCACATACAGAGGCTCACGTTGAAGCTCTGCTTTCACGTGATCTCACGACTGGCTCTAACTCAGAGTTTGTGACAGTCACACCTCACGGCACCAATGGAGTCGCTCCCATTGTCCCAGCAAAGGAACCACTGTCATGAGTTGTGCAGCCACTGTCCCCTGGTCAATGACCATGAGGTCTGGAACAAACACCCACAACACTGAAGAGAGCCCAAAGACAGAGGCCAGAGGGACCTGCACTGTGGGAAGAGGCCAGCACGGATCCATTTCCGTGCTTCCTTATGGCTGTTTTCCAAAGGGCAGGTCTTACTGGGGGTCATGCAGAGTAGCCGACACTCAAAGAGAAGCCTATAGCCCGACTGGATTGAAAAATCAGAGCTCAGGGTGATCACAGTAACTGAAAAGGCAGGAGGCAGATCCCAGAAAGGAAAGAGCTTGGCAGGCCAAACCCCAAGTTCTGTATGAACTCTTGAAATATCTGGCTGACCCTTGAAGCACACACAAGAGGCAGGTCCTGAGATGCCTGCAGAAGCTAAAAATCCAGAGGGTTCAGCTATTGTCACCACAGGGAGACACACTTGGCGTTTCAGCCGTCTTGGCAAAACAACAGCGACCAATAGCAACCACAAAAACCAGTGCTCTCCAGAAGAACATAACAGAATAGAATCTCTACAACGCCTCAGTCACAGTGTCCCAGAAACGATGCAAAATTACTAGACATGTGAAGAAACAGGAAAACAGGGCCACAGACCAGTGGAGACCGCAAGGTGACCCAGAGGTTGCTGAATCCTCGCAGCAGACAAGGATTCAAAAAGCTATTGCTACCACCCTCAGGCATGTAAAGGAAAATATGTTTGTAATGAATTAACAAAGAGTCAATCTCAGCAGTGGAATAGAACAGGATTTGACTTTTTTCTTTTCTTTTTTCCTAAAAGAGCCAGATAGTAAATTGTTTAGGTTTGTGGGCTATACATTCTGATTTTCAGTTACTCAGTTTGCCACTGTGGCACAAAACCAGCCATGACATACATGAACAGACGGACACCACTGTGCTCCAATAAGACTTTATTTACAAAAACAGCCGGCCAGCCCATCGGCGTAATCAGCTGGCCCTTGAAATGGAAGATATCTAAAAGAACTGAACTGGAACTCTAGAACTGAAGAGCTCAATATCCGATACAAAAAAAGTCAACGGGCAAGCTTAGCAGCAAATAGAGACAACAATAGAAATTACCCAAAGTACAGAGAAAAAGATAGAAAGCGGACAGAGCCTCAGTGGTGTGTGTGATGATAACAGAAGATACAGCGTATGTAAAGCTGGAGCCCTAGAAAGAGGAGAGGAAAAACAGGTAGGAAACTGAAGAAATGCTGACCAAAAGTGTCCCTGATTTGATGAAAAATATAAACTTAGAGACTTGAGAAATACTTCAGATTAGATGATTTCCACTGATCTGTCTTCCAGTGAAGCTGGAGCAGGTGTGAGAAAAACTAGGGTGCAGGGCAGGTAAGCTTGAGGGGCCGGGGCCTCAGACGAGGGGGGCTGAGGAGCTGCTGTGGTTGGGCCCCGAACGGGGAGCCACGGCAGAGGCCCAGGAGCAGGCGGGTCACGCAGACACTCACAGGGCGTGCCTACTGGAGCAGCTGGTGACCAGGCCACTGAGACCTGACTCCGCAAAGGATCCACTGAGCACGAGCTATGGCAGGCAGACGCCAGCCAAGCAGCCACGGCAGGGAGAAGTGAGGCTTCCAGCAGGGCCACGCAGACCCCGGCACCACACAGACCTTCCCTCTGCACGAGATGTAGAAAGGCCCAGAACGGCGTGTACTCAGCGACTGCTGTTATAGAATGAGGGAGCTGGAGGCTGGTGGCCCTGGAGGCCAAACCAACCAGAAAAGGCGTTTTTCAAAGTTCTAAGATTCAAGAGCAGAAAGTTAATTACATCACAGGGAGCCATCATGGGAGGAGACGAGCCAGCCTCAGTGGGGCTGGTGGTTGGCTTGGAGACTGAGGGTGACAGTCAGATCTGCCTTGAAGTCCACTGGAGCCAGGACGCAGGACGCTTCACTCTGCTGGGGGCGGGGGAGGGGGTGGTGCTGGGCTTGGAGAATCGGCAAACAGGTTTCCTGTGGGGGAGCAGGACTGCATTGCGCCGCCCTTTACCATCTGAGCCACCAGGGAAGCCCTCCATCGACCTTTATACTTTCATGTGAAAAATTTCAGCAAGGTGTTTTCTCCCAGGACGTGTTTTCTGCAGATAAAGTGCGTGGTCAATGTTCCAAGGTGTCATAAACCACGCCTGCCATTCACGTGGCGGCTCTGTCGCTGCAGCCACTGCTACCTGGGTGCGCTCAGCGTGGCCCCCAAAGCCGGGACTTTGTCACGGGCCACTGCCCGGAGCCAGAGCAGCAGAGAGCTGTGGGACTATCGATTTCTGATATGGACACCGTGCTGCAGGGGGCAAAGGGTTCCCAAGGCGGGGAGGCCACCAGAGGACCCCACATGGGCACCAGGTCGCGAGAGAAGCTGGAATGAGAAGCTGGTTCTCATCCCTGGAGGAGAACAGTACTGCCCACACCCTCACTGGGACCACTCTGCACCCCCAGCATGCAGCTGCCCAAGGACCCTTCCCTGGATGCTGCCCCCGACCAACGCTTCCCCCTTGCTGGTCCCCAGGACCCCCCATGGCCCCCCACCCACCACTGCTGGCCCCCAGGGGCCCCATGGCCACCCCTGCTGGGGCTGCTCAATGGAGCCCCACCTGTCTGAGGGATCAAAAGTCAGGGTTTCTGCACATTCGAGTGCTTTCTTTTCTGAGGTCACTAGCATGTTACTGTTTTATCCCTTGTAGACTAGGTTTCCTCATCGTATGAGGATAAGGCTAGACCTTTCAGAGCGGCCACAAAGATGAAAGTCAGATTCCTGCAAGGAAGGTGGATTAAATGCTTCTTTCCCAAGCCAGGAAAAAATAAAAGGGTGATGGTGTCATTTATTTTCTTTATTCTTAGATTGTTGGCGGGGCCAGCAGGAAGGAAGGACTTGAAAATGCTGGCATCGCAGCTCTTGGCCCACGCAGCCCACAAACTCCCACTGGGCCCCATGAGGTCTGGCCGCCCGCGGGCACCAGCCCACTGGCCACTGCCGAGGGTGGAGATGGGCGGTCTGGGGCCCGAAAGCCAGTGGCCGGATGATGTGAGGAAACCTGCGGGAAAAGGAGCTGCAACCTCGACAAAAAGTGCGTTCAGCGATTACAAGCCTTTTGTTAAATGTGAGAAAATACTGGAGCAGAAACTGAAGAGTCAACGGAGGAGCTGGGAGATGAAGCTGGAGTCCTCTCAGAAGACAGAGGACGAAGACGAGGCACCAGCCCAGGGGAGGAAACTCAGGAGAAGGCGCGCGCGTCCTCTCAGGGCAGCCGCGGGGAGGCTGCCCGGGGCCGGCGACCTTCCCGCAGGGGCCGGGCACGTCAAGGCTGACGCGTGCCCCTCACGTGCACTGTGGCTGGGGAGCGGGGGTCCCCCGCGTGAACCCCGTGGGCCCCAGGCCGCTGGGGGTGGTCTGTGTCACCTCCACCGCACAGCCAGGCCCTGAGCAATGGGAGAGTCGCGTCTGGCGGACAATAGTCCACACAAAGGGGGCTCCCCAAGGCCGAAGGCATGGAGTGCCAGGTGAGGTGCCAGTGCAGGGCAGAGGCTGAGGGCAGGTGCTGGCCCTGCAGGAGGGGCGAAGCGGCGAGCAGGGGGCTGGAGGCCGGCAGCCTGGGCCGGGGAGGGGGCCCGGAGCGCGGACCAGGCCGTGGCCGTGGGCCGAGGACCTTGCTCCCCGACGGGGCGTCTGTTTAACTTTAACTGCCCGCGGTGAGGCCGGGGCCCGTGCGGATGTGGCTGAGAACAGCCGACCCTGGCGCCGCGGCTCCCGGGGCCAGGCTGGGGCGGTGAGGCGGGGATCCCACGCGCCGGGCAGCCCGCCCTGGGGCCCGGGCACCGCGGCGGCGGGCGCAGGGCCGGGCTCCTCCAGGGACCCTCTCCCGCGGGCCCGCCTCCCTCCGCGCAGGGGGCTGCGCGCGGGGCTCCCAGGCGTCACACTCGCCTACCGAGACATTCCGCGCGCCGGCACCCAAAGGGCCCCCGGGGAAAACGGGGTCCCCATGGAAAGCCTCAGGGTGCCTCTCACAGCCAGTCCCTGGGTGCCCTCTGGGGCGCTGCAGAGACCAGTGCAGGGGGCCCCATCCCGCGCACCGGCTGGACGCCGCGGGGGGGTGGGGGAGATGTTGGGAAGAGGGTCCCAGGGCTCCGGGGCGGGAGACCAGGACGTGAACTCGTCCCCCTGGTCTGTTGAGAGAGCTGGGGCTTGTCCCCTGGGCGGCCGCCATACGCGCCCTCCCTGCACCTTCCCGTGCGCCCTGCGAGTGCCCCGGGGAAGGCAGAGGGGGTGCTGAGCCGGGAAGGCCTCTGGCCCCCGTGCGCAGGCCGGACTCGGAGCTGAGAGCGCCAGACCTGCAAAGCGTTCTTGGTTCTGTCGAGTTAATGAGTAAAAGATTCCCACAAGGGGTGCCGCATTCTCCATCCCACGGCCTGCCTGGAAAAACCACCCTCCTTTTCCAGCTTATCCCCTGAAGGTATGGTGTGGGGGGCTGGGGGACTGCTGGATGTGGGGGTGTGCCCACAGTCCCCACCTCACAAGCTCACCCCTGAGGCCTGCTCACCAACTGTAGTTTTAAATGGCAGTCAGCTGACCCCTCCCCCAAACCCTAGCAACAGGGCACCAGAGACCCCAGCAGGAGAGGCTCACTAGTAGCTGGGGTTTCAGGTGCCCCTGCGTGGGGCTGACGCGGGTCACACAGAGGTCTCTCCTCACCCGGCTGGCTCCATGCAACACCCTCTCCAGCCGCAGACTCAGTGGGTGAAAGCCAGCGCTCTGATGGGGCCGCTAAATCATCCCCACCCCCACCCGGGGGGCCGAAGCTGCAGGGACAGGAGCGGGGGCAGGAGTGCCCGGCCCCCCTTACCCGCACTAGAGGGCCCTGGCCCCATCCTGGCTGCCACTGTGAGGTCCTGCCTCCCACTACTGACCTCAGACTTACCGTGTCTGTCTTGGCATTTTCATTTTCATTCAGCCATTATTTGTTGAACTCTTACTAAGCTGGGCGCTGTGCAGGGGGACTATGAGTTCACGGAATGTCCACCAGGCACCTTCCAAACACCCGTTAGGATGCTGGACCTGGCCGTGTCCCCGCCGAGGAGGCTGAAGTTGACAGTTGACAGTGCAGACGGGACTGGCTGCCCTGCAGCCCGAGGCGAGTGCNTTGAACTCTTACTAAGCTGGGCGCTGTGCAGGGGGACTATGAGTTCACGGAATGTCCACCAGGCACCTTCCAAACACCCGTTAGGATGCTGGACCTGGCCGTGTCCCCGCCGAGGAGGCTGAAGTTGACAGTTTACAGTGCAGACGGGACTGGCTGCCCTGCAGCCCGAGGCGAGTGCGTCACGGCCTCAGACTGCCTTCAGCTTCTGGGAAGCCGGTGAGACCCCTGGTTCTCAGGCCAGCCCCAACACTCCACACCAGAGCTTCTGGGGTGAAGAGGGGACAGCAGCTTGCCTGCAGCAAGGCCTCTTGCCTGTCACAAGGCCTCTTACGTGCAGTGACAGCCCAGGCCGGAGCCAGGTGTGGGGGGCCCTGCGGAGCCCACGGTGGACCCCTTTGCAGCCTCCAGGAGCTCAGCCCAGCCGTGCCTGCTCAAGGCAGTGCCCACTGCCCACCCCGAAGCCCTGTGAGCCTGGAGCCCCACGAGCCTGGGCCTGGCCCCAGCCTCACCCCAGAAGCTCTGATGTGAGCTGTTGGGACTGGCCTGAGAACCAGGGGTCTCACCAGCTTCCCAGAAGCTGAAGACAGTCTGAGGCCGTGACGCACCCGCCCGGGGCTGCAGGGCAGCCGGTCCCGTCTGAACCATCAGGGAGGGAGCAGGAGGACGGCTTTGCCACCTCGGGGTGTGGAAGGGGCGGCAGGCACACTTGGCATTCCTGGGCTCACCTCGCTTGGCTCCCGCGTCCCTGCCAGTATGGCCAGGGTAGGACATGGCCTCCTGGGAGCCTCCATCCGAACTGGCTCTGCAAAGCAGCTGGAGGCAGATGGATCCCCACCCCGCCCGCAGGCAGAACGATAGCAGGCCTGACTCTGTGCAGGGCTCTGCAGCGCCCCCGGCACAAGGCCTTGTGTCCCCCACTCTTTGGCTATAGGAAGCAGCCTTCATTCCGCCTCTGTGACCTTCCCTGAGTTCTAAGGGGCAGATTCAAGCAGTTGTTCATTAGGGAAGGGAGGGGATAGAGACCAGGGAGGGACAATCAAGAGCAGCCTTGGGGCAAGGTCCTGTTTTCCCATCAAGGGACACACACCGGTGTCTCTGAGCCATTCTGCAGATATGGAAACCCCTCCAGGTGGGAGCATTAATGATTAACTGTATGCTGCCCACAAGCATGCAGACCCCAGACCAGTCGGACCTGAAGGCTGACAATGTGAACTCCTACTTAGCGCACCACCCACCCGTCAGAAGAATGTCTGCGAGCCGATCCCGCCCTCTGAACAATTACTGTGAAACCTGCCACTGTCCTCCCCAGTGGGGACACATGGCTTTGGGAGCAGGAGCCCACGGTGGACCCCTTTGCCTGGCAAAGTGATAAAGCTCTCCTTTTCCACTTCACCTCAGACTCTGAGATCCGACTGGGCTCTGGTGCCGGGAAAAGCTAAGTCTTCGACATCAGCTCTGGGGTCCTGCCCTTGGAGGGGGTGTCCAGCGACCACTCCAGCTGGAAAGGCCTCTGCGAGCCCAGGACACAACTCTCGGGGGCCAAGCCTCCTTCTCCCGCCTCCCCCCGACAACAGCCTCCTTGCCGCAGCCCTCCCTGAGGGCCAGCTTCTCCTGCTGGGGGGGAGGTGGGGGGGTTGCGGTGCTCCGTGTCCAGGCCAGCGCTCCTGACTGTGCTGGGGTATGTGCATGCATGCTAAGTCGCTTCAGTCGTGTCCGACTCTTTGCAGCCCCATGGACTATAGCCCGCCAGGCTCCCCTGTCCATGGGATTCTCCAGGCAAGAATACTGGAGTGGGTAGCTATTCCCTCCTCCAGGGGATCTTCCCCACCCAGGGACTGAACCCATGTCTCCTGTGACTCCTGCATGGCAAGTGGATTCTTTTCCCCTGAGCCACCGGGGCCTGGGGGTGAAAGCAAGGCAAGCAGGCACCAGACCCCGAGCTGGTCTCACACACCTCTCGCGGACACTGGCAGGGGGAGCTGGGACCCAGAGGCACATGAGGGGACCTCAGGTCCCCAGGTCCACCACCACGCGAAAGCTAGATCTGAGTTGGTGCCACGGGTGAAACCCTCAACCCATGGGCACGAGCGCACGGCCCCGGGGTGGCCACGTCGAGCGGGGGCGGGGGCTGAGCGGCACCACGCCTCCTCCGCGCAGGGCCACGTTCTGGGAGAGCAGCTGTGGCGGCTGCGGGCCCATGTCCACTCCACTCCGATGTCCAGGCTCACTAAGTCTGAGAAGGAGCCGAGCCCTGTGAGCTGGTGGCCCCTCACCCTTCTCCTTGTCCCAAAGCTGCTGGAGACAGACGTTTCCAGCTTCCACATCCTGCCTCTCTTTCCCGGCTGAGAGCTCACAACTGGCTGGACTTTGGCAGGGTATCTCTGCAGGTGGCGAGCTCCCTGGAGCTTCCCAACTTACCCAGGAGGAAAGGGAGCCTGCCCTGCCCTCCTCCACGAGGCCACACCCGGCCTCCCCTGCACGGGCCACGTCTGCGCCTGAAGCACAGTCTGACTGGGGCCTGGCCCACCGGACTCAAGGCCACCTGAGGCCACGCCTCCAGCCTGTCCCCTTCCCCACTGACGCCCGCAGGCTCCCCGGGCCCGTCGGCCTCCCCTCTCAGCAACACCCTGCTCCCTCGTTGGCGTCTTCGGCCGGACCACCTTCCCCAGCCCCTCTCGCTTTGCCAGCCCCACCTTTTGCGGCCCTTCTTGACTGTCCCCCAGACGGGAAGCCTGCACCCTGGCCACCACCTGACCCCTCAGCCTGGACTCTGACCCCCCGTGTCCAGCAAGCCCCGGGGCCTCTCCATTCTTTCTAGAGCGAGCGCGTAAACACTTGGCTTGCAGGCGTGGACTTGAGATACAGCAGTTCCAAGGACAGTGCCTTGAGGCACTGCCCGGGGCCTCAGCCCTGGCTCCACAGGCTGGTCAGGCTGGCAGAGGTGAGATGGCTCCTCACCCCGCCCCAGGGCACAAGGGGCCTGGAGGCCAGAACACATCCCCCACAGCCACCTCAGGGCCTTCGTAAGACCCTGGAGCCACCTGGGTGCCACCTG
>SJXO01003130.1:274352-341116 GCA_006408615.1 Connochaetes taurinus
GGGGGGGGCCTGCTCTCTGCCCCCCTCTAGGCCTTGGTTCCGGAAGCTGCCCGGATACCCCAGCCCAGGTGGACCCCCACCCCCTGTGGCCTCAGCTTCACGATCCAGCTCTGCCGATGTGGGCCCACGGAGCGCTGGCCCCCAGGGGAAGCGAAGGAGGCAGAACGGGAAGAGGAAGAAGGAGTCCAGCCTGTTCCGAGGCCCCAGCGGGTCAGGGGCTGCAGGCTGAAGACCCCCGGGAAGCACGTCACCCACCCAGGGCCCCGGGCTGGCTGAGAAGGAGGACGTGCCCCCAGCGGGGGCCCCAGGCACACGGGTACTCGGAGGTGGCTGGGTGCAGGTGGGGAGGCCTGGGGGCGCCGCGAGGGGAGGGCACCAGCTGAGGGGCCAGGAGGGGACAGAGCGGGGTTGGGGGGGCTCCAGAAGCAGGGGTCACAGGGCGCCCAGGCTGAGCCACCAGGCGGGCCCTGGGGACCCGCGGGAGCCAGTGCAGCAGGTCCTGGAGGACAGGGCGAGGCTGGGAGGGGCCTGGGCACAGGGTGGGGCCCAGCTCGCGTTCTACGATGAGGAAGCGGGGAGGGGGGCCCCAGCACCTTCTCGGAGGAGCCGCCAAATGCAGGGCAGCACGGGGGCCCAGGGCGGAAGGCACCCCCTCAGGTCTCCCTGGGGCCCCCCCTCAGTTTCCTTGGCGTGCCCACCCAAGCCTCCCCCGACGTCTGCCTCACCCCTCCCCTCAAATGGAACCAGCAGTTCCCCTCAGGTGGAGCTGCTGAAAGGGCAAGGGGTGGGGCAGGAAGACCCCCCTCAAGACTCAGGACGGAGCAGGCTGGAGCAGGTAGCACCCCCCCCCAGAGAAGGTCCCCTCGGGAGGAGTGCCCGGAAGACAGGGGGCGGCTCTTCCTGGAGAGGAACACCGGCCCGCCGCGTGCATGCCCCGCGTGTGAACCCGGGCTGGACTTGCACAGAAAGTTTTGTGCAATTTGCTCCCAGGGGAGCCTCAGGTCAGGGTGCTTCTAGAGCCCCGGGGAGGCTGGACCTGCCCAGCAAGTGGCCAGTGTTGGCAGGTCCCCCGAGGCGAAGACATCCAGGGCAGACACAGCATGTGAGACCGCATCCCCCTGCTCACATTTCACTTCTGACATCAGGAACTCCCACAAAAAGCCAGCGAGCCGGGGGCATCAGGGCCGGGCAGGCATGGCCAGGGAGCTGAACAGACATCAGAGTGGCAAGGAAGAGACCAGAGAGCTTGAAGAAACAGAAAGACGTGACGGACTTAAAAGGGAGCTGGTTGGCAGAGCGGACACACGCAGGCGGGGCTGAAGCAGAAGCAATCTGTAACCAGCCGCCCCCAGGAACCCCCCAAGCCAGGTCCAGAGTCCTCAGACAGACGCTCCCCAGAGCCGGCCCCTCCCATCCTGCTGAGCAGGCCGTGCCCCCCCAGGCCCCCATCCAGAAACCACTGCTGACCGGGCCCAGTCTCGGCTGTTCTGTGAGCGTGTGGGGGTGTCCTCAGCCCCCCGTGGACAGTTCCCCCCTCTCCACTTGCTAAGACGCACACGCCATCACATGTCCACCACCCCGGAAGACCCTCCCTGGTGTGGAAACTTTGGTCCTCAGCTGCTCCTGAGAAAGCTGACCTTCCTGTCACCTTGCCTGGAGTTTCCTGCAATTCCCACTTTGCCGGCTCAGTGGAGCAAGTCAAGAGAAGAGCGATCTTTCAGACCAGGATTTTTAGTAGAGAAACACTGTCAATGGAAAACTCGCTCCTATAAATAGGATTTCACTGAGCTTCATGTTGAGTGGCACCGTTTTTCTTTCTGCACTGGGGACGGAGTGCTCCAGCGCTGGAAGGCAAGGACATTCCCTCCGTCCTCCCCTAACGCCCCGGACAAGCCCAACACACAGAAAAGCTGGCTGCCGGAGCCCCAGCGCGGAGCCCCGTGGACGTCTGCGGGCACAAGGAGCCGGGACTGCGGAGACCGGGGAGCCAGCGGCGGGAAGAGGCTGCGCCCGCGGGACAGGACCAGGTTACTGTCGGCCACGCGCACCGCGCTCCGGGTCCGGCCAGGCTCGCCGGTCTCTGACCTCTGCCTGCGCGACCTGAGTCCGGGACTGGCCGCTGCGGTCCGCGACCTGACCTCCCGGACGCTGGCTGAGACGCTCCCCGTCCACAGGGAAGACCGCGGGGCCGGCGGGGCCGGGGAAGAGGCGGCGCGGAAGGCCCGCTGTTCCCCGGGGCGCGGGAGGGCGCCTGCAGCGCCCGCAGCCGGCCGCCGCGCCCGCGGAGCCCCGCGCAGCTTACCGATCTTGGCCAGGCTGGCCACGAGGATCCACAGCGCGATGATGTACGGGTCCTGGACGTGGTGCCATTCGAAGGTGACCACCTGGAAGCCCTGGGTCTCCCCGTGCGCGCCGCCAGGCTCCTCCTCCGCGGCCCGCGCTCGCGGCAGCTCGCCCAGCGCCAGCAGCAGCGCCAGCAGGAGCCCCCGCCTGGGGCCCGGAGCCCCGCGCCCCGACATCTCCGCGGCCGCTCAGCGCCGCGTCCGCACGCTCATGGCGCGGGAGCCCTGGCGCGCTCGGCGGGACGCTCGCGGGACTCGCGCTGGGCTGCGCGGAGGAGCGCGCTCTGGGCGCAGGCTGCTGTCCGGAACAGGCCTCCAGAGGTGCCCGGGCCGCTGCGGGCGCCGCTGCGGGCGCTCCTTAGCCCTCCAGGCCGGGCGAGGGGCCCTCCGGAGCCTCCCGGCAGCCTGCCCGTCGGCAGGAGCCAGGCCTCCAGCCACCTGCCTGCGTCCACCTGGAACCTGTGTTCCCAGACGGGAGCCCCTGGGCGACAAACCCGGGCCTCCCCCGAGCGCCTCGGGTGGGCGGAACCAAGCCCCTCTGCCCTCCCCACCGGGGGCTCCCCTCCTCCTTTCTTGAGGGCCCCTCCCTCTGACCTGGGAGCTCGGCGCTGCCCCCCACCCCTGGACCTCCAGTGGAGGAACTCTGGGGCCCTTTCTCCCCCAGGGTATGACCAGCTCCACCACCAGGCCTCCGCCCCGGCCAGCCTCTGCTGCTAGCTGGACGGCCCGCCTGGCCCGGAGAGAGGCACACGCCGACCCCCTGGGCCCCAGAGCCCACCGCAGCTCCTCTGCCAGCGGTTCCCCCCGGACGCAGAGGCAGGCGCCCACCTCCAGGCCCCCGGCCTCCAGTCCCCCAGCCTCCAATCCCCCGACCTCCAATCCTCAGCCTCCAGTTGTCTGGGCCCCTGGCCTCTGGTCCTTCAGCCCCCGGTTCCCCTGGCCTCCGGGCCCCCAGCCTCTGAGCCCCCAGCGTACAGTCCACAGCACCTTCAGAATTCCCTAAAGCCTGCTGGCTGCTCAGTGCCTGTGGCCAGCCCACAGTGGCTCAGAGCCCTGCGCCTCCTTCAGCTCCGGTGGGCCCCACCACTGAAAGGACGGGCCTTGGCCCCTCCCTGAGCTCCTCAGCACCTGCCCTGGGGACCCCATCAGCATCCCCTCCACTTCCTGAGGTGCCCTTCTCCTCCTGCCGCTGCTAATCTCAGCTCACAGGGGTGACTCAGGACTCCCCTCCTCCAGGCTCCGGGCAGGGCTGCTGTCCCTGTAGGAACGTCTTTCCACTAGTGAAGGGCTCCACAAAGGCCCTGAAACTGCCCGACACACAGATCCCCCAGGAGAGGCTGGTTGGATGCAGGGACAGACGGGTGGGCAGATGCGTGGGTGCAGAAGTGGGTGGGGGCATCTTTTAATACCTGAGTCTGTGTCAGGGTCCCAGGAAACTCAAACACCATGACTATCCTTGGGTCCTCTCCTGTTTCTTGCTGGTGGGAAGTGGCCACCAGTGGTGTGGGGGAGAGAAAGCGAGTTCAAATTCTGCTCCACGGGGGAGCTTGCTGAGTGGCTGGGCTCTGAACGGTGGGTGAAGCTGGCTGGCTCTTTGGGAAGATGCTGCTGAGGGCCTCAGTGCTCCCTGGGTGTTCCTCTGCTTTGAGGTAGCCTGGGGGTCCTGGCAGGGGAGGAAGGCCAGCCTCAAAGGTTGCCGTGAGCGCGGGGTGGAGGCAGCATCCGGCAGCAGGAGCACGGCCCGAGCCCTGGGCTGTGGCAGCTCAGCCATATCGGTGTGTCTGTCCCCAGCTCCACCCTCAGCCCCCTGTCCCAGAGACAGCCACCAGACCAGCTCAGGGTGCTTGCGGCCCAGCCCACACCGTTCTTCTCTTGGGGCTCCAGGTGAAGCCTTCAGGAAGAGGGGCCTCTGCCTGTTCCCGTCACACAGGACACTCCCGCCGCTGCTGAGACGATGCGTGCCCTGCATGTCCTGTCAGCCCTGGAGTTTGGTCCCCCGTCCTAAGAACTCATGGCATTCCTCCTGAGAGGGGCTGGTCTGAGACCCACGGAGCCGTTCAAAGGGCAGAAGAGCAGAGCGCCACTGTGTGGACTCGGATTCTGCAGTGCCACCGCTGGCTGCGGCCAGGGTGCTGCAGAGGTGACCACACGCTGCCAGGGACAGAGGGAGGGACACGAGCCCCTGCAGTGGTGGGTGAGCCCTGGGGCGTCTCATGCGGCGGGCAGCGCTCGGGTGAGGAGCCTGGCTATGTGGCTGCGTGTGTGGGCATCTGCACGATGAATGCGTCTGCAGGGTGGATGGTCTGAGAACCGTGCCAACCTCCCCAGCGAGCCTGGCCAGCGTCACGGTGTGTGGTGGGCACCATCCCCTCCTGGCCCCTCCCGACCCTGCGCCCAGCTGCCGGCTCCTCCCCTTGACCACTTCTCCAGTGTCACCCCCTGGACTGCGGCCGTGGGCGGGTGGGCAGCCTCTCACCGGGTGCGTGGTTTCAGGCAGGGCTGTAGCCTACCCCAGTGCCAGGCTGCCATCCACGGAGGGACAAGTGGCGAGACCAAGCACACCCAGAGGGCTGTCTGCGTTTGGCGGGGGGCGTCTCGAGGAGTGTCCTCAGGACCATGGTGACCGCCCTGCTCCCGGCGGCCTTCAGACAGCCGTGAGCCACCGCCGCCGCCCTCCTCCCCTCCGTCCCCCCCCCGGCCCGGGTCACCAGGGCGTCTGCCCGCAGACACGTGGCCTCAGAAAGAAGCGCCCCAGATGGGATGGGGTAATCATCAGAAACCTGTTTTCTCACAGAATTTGAGTCTGGGAGTCCAAGGTCAAGCCCGACGGGGCTTGGTTCTGGTGACAAGCCCCCACGTGGCCTGTCCTCCGAGCAGGCTGGAGCGGAGGAGGACGCTCCCTTTCTCTTCCTATAAGGCGTTGATCCCATTGGATCAGGACCCCATCCTATGACCTCACCATGCCTGCCTCCTGACGACCCCTCACTGAGTGTCGTCACAGCGGGCGGCTGGGGCTGCAGCACAGGAATTTGAGGGGAAGGACGCGGTTCAGTCCATGACGCCCATGGCAGAGCCACAACCACGCAACATAGCCTGAAATGCGCAAGCGACGCAAGGAACCAGTCCAAACCCTTAACATCCAAAGCGGGAAAATCAAGATAAAAACATCGCGTCTAGCCCATCGTGGTGCTTGTGGCTGTGAATTTCGTTCACGGGGTTGGTGAGAAGCACCGTGTGAGTGAAGAAGCAACGCTTACCGCTTTTGCTGTCAATACGCAGGAGTGAGTCCTGTTTTGATGTGACTGTAAGACGTGGGAGGGGGCTTCCCTGGTGGTCCAGGGGTTAAGAATCCGCCTGCCAATGCAGGGGACACAGGTTTGATCCCTGGTCTGGGAAGATCCCACATACCTAAGCCCGTGTATCACAACTCCTGAAGACTGTGTGCCCTAGACCTTGCTCCAAGCAAGAGACACCACCTGCCCCTGCTCGCTGCAGCTAGAGAAAGCCGTGCAGCAGCAGAGACCCAGCACCAAGGAGGAGGCTGTGGAAGGCTTCGCCAGCGCGTCTGAGTGGGCACGCTGGCCCCTCTGGAGGTCTCGCTGCCCAGTAATTCCCGCGCGGCCTGCCTGCCTGCTGAGCGCCTGCCGTGCGCCAGGGGCTGTCCCGGCCAAATCTGCGTAGCTGCGCACGTGTTGTCCTGTTCGACCTGTGTGGTCTGCCTGCCGGCCTTTGCGGCCTCAGCTGAGCCTGGAGCCTTTGGCCTCAGGCCAAGCTTGCAGGGAAGGGGCGTTCAGACGTCTGTGCAGGCACATTCTGTCCCTAGCCCTGGGGTCGGACTCACACTCCCATCACTGCCAGGCCCCACGGCCAGGCCGGGGTCCAAGGTGGGATGGAGTTTCCAGCGGTTGTGGGCCCCCCAGGGCAATGCACAGTCCGGACTTCGGGGGCTGGGCTGAGTGCAGACCCTGACCTCGACCAGGGGCCATGCCAATCCTCCCCACTCCCTGGAGGACAAAAATTACTCTGGACCGTGCCCGCAGCCCGTGCTGCTGGGACCTCAAAAAACCCCTCGGTTGGGGGCACGCTTGGACCTCATGCCTGGTGACCTGCCCTCCCAGCCCCAAGGCCAGCCCAGTGGCCTTTTGGACAGAGCTGGACCCGCCGAGGCCCACGGAGCCCAGGACATCCTGACTTCTGGACTCACCCTGTGACCACCAGCAGAGGCCAAAATAGCCTTCACTAAAATTGAAAATCCACTCTGGCCAAGAAAGGCAAGAAGAAAAGCTTAGCAAACTTAGAACAGAGTGAGTTTTATTACTCATCTGATATCATAAGTAGTATCTGCAATCACTGAATAGTTAGTGGAGAAGCTCTGAGAGGCTGTCCCGAGGCCAGGACCTGTCAAGGGCACCTGCCCGCTGTCTTCAGAGAGAGAACAGAAGGGCTAGGAATAGAGGGGGAGAGCAAACTGGCCGTCTTGGCAGGTGAGATTGCTGGCCACAGGCAACGTCCCAAGAACTTGGACACACGGTTAGAATCAAACAGTGGATGTGCAAGGCTGCCGGCTGCAGACCGCCTCCAGTTCTGCCCCCAGCAGCAAATTCTTTAGGAAGTGAAAGTAATTGAAAAGTACTATTCACACAACATCAAACATAAGAAATACCTAGGGAAAAATCCGGACATGCAAGATATGCAAGCCGCTGTGAGAGAACTCTTCAGAGACTGTTCTAGGTGAAAAAGCTTTATAGATTTAATTTCATCCATAAATCTGACTGTTCAGACTTTGTGTTTTGTCTGTGTCCGTTTTGGTAAATTGAATTTTCAAGGATTTTTCCTTTTCACCAAAAGTATCACGTTTACTTGATGCAAAGCTCACCACAGTGTTTTTTTAAGTTATTTGTTTATTTGTGGCTGTGCCGGGTCTTAGCTGCCGTGTGGGCTCTTCTGCAGTCGCGCGGGCGCCCGGACTCTCAGAGCTCAGCAGTTGCGGCTCCCGGGCTTGGCTGCTCCACGGCCTTTGGGATCTCCCCGGACCAGGGACGGAACCCGTGTCTCCTGCGTTGGCAGGCAGATCCTTCACGACTGAGCCACCGGGAAGCCCCCGTCGTGTTTTATGATCCCTTTTAAGTCTGTGCATTTCTGGGTGACGTGCCGCTCTGCTTGCTCGTGCTAGTGACGTCCGTCTCCCGCCTCGTGGGGGTGAGTCCTGCTGGGGGCTTGCCCACACCCAGCGCCTGCTCGGCGCCCTGGGCTCTGGCCCTGCTGACACTCTCTGCCACCCGCCTTCTGCTGCAGAGGCTCCGCTGTCACTTCCCTTCTCTCTGACTTTCCTTGATGCTCTCTTTCTAGCTTCTTAAACTGAAACCTTAGTTCACTGATTTCCAGTGTTTCTCTTTTTTAATGTATGACTTTTCCAATAAAAAAAGTTGTAGCGCTTCCTCTGGTAACTGCTCTTCTGCACTCTGGTGGATTTAACATGTGGCGCTTTTCCGTATCAGCTCAAAATATTCTCTGATTTCCACTGTAATTTCTCCTTTGACAAAGGCTACTTAGACGTGTGAGGCTCACATGGCAGTTGCTAAATTTCCAAATATTCGGGGGGGTGGTGGTTTCCTGCTGTCTTTCTGTCTTTGAAATCTGATAAAAACCCCAGCATGGCCAGAGCACACACTGCGGTTTCAGCCCTTCTGCATTCGCTAGGCCTCTGTCTGTGGTTTAGAGTCTGGGCTATTATGGTGAACATCCCACGGACGCTGGACGAAAATGTGAATTCTGCAGCTGAACGATGTGGCATTCCACTGTTAGACCATTTAGTCAAGGTGATTAATTGTGTTGTTCAAGTCTGTACTTTTACTAACTTCAGTACCTGAGAGAGATGCTAAAACCTTCTTGTCTGGAGGCGAATTGCCTGTGCATCAGCCTATGAGCTCCTGCCTCCGTGTTGAAGCCTCGTGCTGAAGCCTCCGTGCTGAAGCCTCCGTGTTCAAGCCTCCGTGCTGAAGCCGTGCTGCAGAACGGCTGTGTCCTCGGGGGGCCCCCTCCTCTCTCCTGACGCCCCTAAGTCCCCTCCGGTGCCTGCGGACGCTTTTGATAATGTGTGCGTGGAGCACCCTGCTCCTTCCTTTGGCTTTCGACCTGCGTCTTTATAGTCCGAGCGCGGCATTGGTTTTCTCGTCGGATCTGACGGGGTTTATGTTCGCGCTCGTAGCTGTAACCAGCAGTGTGTGACCGGCTGCCGTGGGTCAGGGCCCAGGCGTTGCCAGAGGGCCTCCTGCCTCGCGCTTGGGCAGCAGGCGTCCGTGTCTCGGCCACCACAGCGCTCACCCGGGGCTCAGCTCCACTTTCTTCTGTCGCTTGCTCAGGCTTAGCTCAAACACCTCCATGCGCACAAATGTTTTCTCCTGCCTTGGGGACTCATTCATTTCCCGGGAGTTTCTTCTTCGTTCACTTCCCGTCAGCAAAGGCTGTCTTGACCTGCTAGGCTATGTGCGTAGCAGCGACACCCCAGCTGCGCAGTCAGCCCGTGGGAAGTGGGTCCTTGCACGCGCGTGTCGGAACAGCACGGCGGAGCCCCGGAGACACAGGCAGGCCCGGCCCTGGCAGCGGTGGCCATGCGGGACCCACCCCCCGAGCTCCCGCGGTCCCTGCTCGCTCGCCCCTGCCCTGCTGTGTTAGAGTCGCTGTGCAGATCGAGGGAGCCGCTGGAGTCCCCGGGGCTCCTCGCGGGGGAGCGGTCACCCGGGGCTCCTCCCCTGCCTCCCCCAGGCCCAGGCCCTCGTGGATGCGCCCCAGCTGGGTGCAGTGGGTTTGTAGGGCTGACCTTTGGGTCGGCTCCATCGACAGATTTGCCCACATTTCAGACTGGCTCTGGGCCCGGCCCAGTCCCACCAGGCCCCTTTTGGGAGGCCCCGTTTACCCCCAAAGTCAGTGCCACAGCACTTGCAGCTAGACCCAAGGCTGTGTGCTGGCTGGGAACCCCCAGCGCCCGCCCCACCCACCATCTGTGAGCAGGGTGCCTGATCCTCCAGGAAGCGTGGTGCTGAGTCCTGGGGCCACGGGGCTGTGCCCACCGTGCGTGACAGGGCGTTCAGCGTGGCTGGGGGCAGCCGCCAGCCCGATCCTGCCGGTCACACGGGGCTGGGCCCTGCTCGAAATGGCTTCCACCCTCCCAGGCCTGGTCGCTGCGGGTCCTGGGCATCGCTGAAGAGGAAAGGAGTGGGCTGAGTGTGCGACGGCCCTGGTGTGCTCCCCTCATGCCTGCGCCCTCTGGGGCGGGGGAACCGGGATGCTCCTGAGGACTGTACCTTCACACTTCCCTGGAACCAGAAGGCCTGGGGGGATCGGCTGGGCCTAGACCCCACCTGCCTCAGGCAAGTTCTTATTTGTGTTGAGCAGACCAAGTCCTCCCGGAGAGGCCTCCTGCCCGGAGCGCAGCAGTAAACGCCCTGCCGTGTCTGCGCCCCGCGCCATGCGCCACAGCGGGCCCCTGTCCCGGGAGCTGACGGTGACGGGGGCAGGTGGGACAGCCGTGCACGGCTCCTCCGACCTCCCAGGGCCGCGTGTGGCACAGGCAGCCGTGGGCGCCGGAGCCCGTGGGCGCCGGAGCCCGTGGGCCCCCCAGGGCTGCTGGCTCGGGACCAGGGCCCCTTGAGCCTCAGCGCCTTGCTTGCCTGGCCCACCCCCAGCCCCACCCCCAACCCCCGGCCCGGCAATCAGGAGTGTCAGCCCAGGCCTAGCGCAAACCCTCGCCGGGAAGGCCAGGGGACAATGGCGGGACGGGCCGACTGGGCTTGGTCCCAGGGGCTTGGTGTGTGCGTGTGCGGAGGACTTGGGAGGCCGGGGCTCAGAGCTGGCGTCCCCCCAAGAGAGCTCCGTGCTCCCGGACAGGCCACTCTGCTCCACGGGCCATAGGCTTGCACGCTCTGGGGATGAGCCCCGTTCCCTGAGAAGGGGTCAGCTTTTTTTTTTAATCTATTGATTTAATTGGAAGCTAATTATTTTACAATACTGTGGTGGTTTTTGCCATGTATTGCCATGAATCAGCCACAGATGTACATGTGTCCCCCATCCTGACCTTCCCTCCCACCTCCCTCCCCATCCCATCCCTCAGGGTTGTCCCAGCGCACCAGCCCGGAGCGCCCTGTCTCATGCATCAAAGCTGGACTGGCGATCTGTTTCACATAGGGTAATACACATGTTTCAACGCTATTCCCTCAAATCACCCCACCCTCGCCTTCTCCCACAGAGTCCAGAAGTCTCTTCTTTACATCTGTGTCTCTATCGCCGTTTCACATGTAGGGTCATCGTTACCATCTTTCTAAATTCCATATATATGCATTAATAGACCGTACTGGTGTTTCTCTTTCTGCCTTACTTCTTTCTGTGTAAGGGGTCAGCTTTTTAAACACTTTCTCTCCTGATAGCAGTTCATCAAAAAGCCCCCAGGGGGGCAGCTCAGTCCCTAGTTGTGGAACTGAGATTCTGCCAGCCACACAGCAAGGCCACAAAAAGGAGAAAGAAAAGAACCTGGAGATATTCGTCTGGGAGTAACTTCAGAACACCTGCTGGCGTGCTGGGAGAGGGACCTGTGAACACAATCGTGCTCTTGCCCTTGTGGCCTCATTCTTAAGTGTGAGCAGCGTCTGCGTGGCTAGCTTCAGATTCAGAGTCAGAGGCCTTCTGTGAGCTTGGAGTTCACGGCTCCCCAGGTGCTGGGTTGAGGGAGTCCTGGCGCCTGGAGAGGCGGGGCCTGGGGTGGCAGAGGCTGCTGGCGCTGGGAACAAGACCGGACCCCCTATGCCCCTGTTGCGGCTCAGGCTGGCACCCCGGCAAGCTTGGGACCACCACCGGTGGGACTGACCCACTACCAGGGCTGCCGCAGGCTTTGCTGTAGGGGCTTCCCCCTCTGGGCTCGGGGGTGGGGGTGGGGAGCTCGCTGGAAGAACCAGTGAGCAGAGTCTGAGTCCTGAAACCCTGGAGCCCTGCTTCCCCGGGTCTCAGAACTGCTCCGTCCCCCGAGCGCCTGGTCAAGTGGCCCTGATCGGCCTTGGTGCTGCCTGGACCCAAAGGCAGACAGACGCAACCCAGGGAGCCGGCTTCCCTGAGGCCGGCTGTGGGCCCCCAGCAGGCCGGCTGAGGATGGAAAGTTTTCTGGAGAGGAATGTGTGCGGCGTGGTGGGAAGGTGCATTCCTAGGAGGAGGCTGGTGAGCAGGACACTCATTTGCACAAATTAGCCTTTTAGATGGCGAGGCTGCTCACGCAAGGCTGCTCGGCACAGGGAGGCTCCTGGGGGACTTGGTGTCCGGGGCACGGCCGCGGCCCTGCCAGCCCCCACACGGCCTCTCCACCCTGGCCGGGAGGGTGGGGGGAGGACAAAGGGCGCTGTCCATGAATGGCCAGCACAGGGCGGTCCGCGCAGGCTCCAGTCCCCCTGGGCCAACGCCTCTGCTGTTGCTTTGATGGCAGAAGCGCCCCTGCCCTGCCCGGGGAGGCCGGGACACACTGTGTCTGCGGTGTCCCGAGTGACCCTCCGAGAGGCTGTGGCCCCAGTGGCGGGCAGGGGCCGGCGCGGCGTGGGGCGCTCATCCGTGTCTGGGCAGGAGGCAGACCCCAGCCCCGGCACCCACTGTGCACCCAGTCCTTGGACCCTTCAGAGCGTCCTGCCCCAGAATCTGTGCTGGTCACAGGAGGGGGGCCGTCGAGGGGGCAGCCCTCTGCAGAGATGCTGCAGGCCACACGCACTTCACACAGCCCAGGGTCTGGGGACCCCTGTGGCCTCTTTGAGGGGGCAACCCTGTTGGCCCAGAATCCCCTGAGAGACCCCCCAACCTGAAACGAGGTTCCTGGAGGAGCCTGCCCCACTGGAGGAAGAGGCCCCAGGAAGGCCACCTGGCTCCTGGAGCCCTCGGTGTCTCCCTGCAGGCCGGGGAGCCACAGGGACGGGCTGGGGGGTGTGGGGCCTCTGGCCTCCTTGGTGAGGGGGTGGAGCTGGCGGGCAGGGCACCCTCAGTCTCCAAACGCTTGTCCCCAGGCTCCCAGATGCCCCTGCCTCGGCCCTGGAAGGCCGCTGCCCTCTCGGGGGTGTGCTGGCCTCTGGGGGACACCGAAGCCCAGGTGGGGGCTGGCCGGGCCCCACGGTCAGCCAGGACCTGCCTTTGTGTGTCTCCCGCAGGACTGCCCCGAGTGAGGCTGTGGGCACGGCTGTAGCTAGGGCCCTGGCGGGCACGGATCCCTCCCCTGCGCCACCACTCAGGGCCCGAGACATCCCAGGCCCGGGACCCTCATCACCTGTCCCCTCTGCCAGGGACTCTCCAGGGATGCCGCTCACCACAGCCAGGGTCATCAGGACAGCTTCCAAGTTGCCCTTGGTGGAGACCAGCGTCCCAAGGCGGCGGGTCGGCCTGCCGCCCAGCAGTGGGCATCCTCCCAGGCCTGTGGGACGCACTCTGCGGCGCCACCCGGCCCCGGTGTGTCCTGCCCGTGTCCGGTGACTGGCTCTGGGCACGAGGTTTTCCGGGAGCCCTGCGTGCAAGGCTCCCGGGACACAGGTGCTTCACGAGGCTGGGGCGCTGCACGAGGCGGGGGCGCTGCTGGGCATGTGGGCTTCCGGCGGCTCGGTTTCCCCACTTGTGAGATGAGGGCGAATGTGGCTCCAGGGAGGACGAGAGGTAGGGAGGCCGCAGAGACACAGGTTCATCCCAGGCTGCCCCGCGGGCAGGAGCCGACACCCCTGGGCTGAGTCCCGGGATCTCGGGGGCTCACCTGAGAAGCGCCCAGAGAGGCCCTCCTGCCGCCCGCAGCTCGGGGGTGGGCGCCGTCGGCCCTCCACGGGTTCAGGCGGCTTAGACTAGCTCAGGGGCCCCTCCCTGGGGGCTCGCTGGGGAGGGCTTGCTCCGTCCTCACCGGCACCCCCTGACCCAGAACCAGGCTGGGCACTGCCCAGGGCCAGGCAGGGAGGGCGCCAGTGGGTCAGGCCATCCTGGGCCGGCCCTGGCCAGGCCGAGGTCAACTGGGGGCTGTAAAGGAGACGTGGTCGCGGGACTTCTTTCTAGAAATAGGACTTGCTGGGTTTATGGTGTGTAATTCTGTGGAAGAATTGGGAAAACAGTACTATCTGAGTCATGCTTAGTGGCCCCAGAGAGGGTGTGGAAAGGCAACTCCCCATGCCTCCTTCAGCCCCCCAGCCAGGCAAGCTGGGTGCAGAGGTCACCGCATAGATTTGGGATGCTGGGGACAGGATGGAAATTCAAGGTTTTCTTCGCCAGTTTGAGCTTGCTTCCTCGACCAGCTCCAGCCAAGCCCAGGGTGGACCCTGGTACCCCAAACCTGAGATGCCCAAACAGCCACTGCCAGGAAACACCAGCTGCAGTTTAGATTTCAGGAGTAATATTTTCAAAAATCAATCTTTCATGCTGTTGCGTTTCAGCTTGTGAAAACAAGGCTGTTTTTCTTGGCTGCTCGCTCGGGGTCCTCCTGAAGAACTGCCAGGTCAGCCCCCTCCCAGCCGACTTGCCTCCCCTGTGACCTGCCTGAGAGCAAGAGTGGACGCTGACAGTATTTTCTCAGTGATCCTGCAATTCGGACACTGTGTCAAATGCATGCCGTCTGCTCACGATCAGCTCACAGGCTGGACGTCGTGGGGAGTTCCTCAGTCCCCTGAGCTTCCCTCTGTGTTGGGACCACACATCCTTTATTTAACACAGTTTGGCGTCTATGAAAATGAACCAGAAAGGACAGGGGCCGGCCATGCTGCTCTGCAGTTGCGTGGATGCCCCCGTCCCCAGTGCTGGCCACCCCCCACGTTTGTGTGGAAAGCTGCCCTCGGCTGGGGCTGGGCGTGCCCACAAAGCTGTGTGTGTGTGTGTGAGTGTGTGTGTTCGGAGACTTGGATCGGTGCCTGGGGCCCTGAGAGCAGTTCATGGGCACTGCCCTCCGACACGCGTGCCTCCTTTCCCTCCCACGTGCTCCGAGAAGGGCGGTGGCAGGGTGTGCCCCGAGAAGGAGGGTGGAGGTGAGGCCTGGACACGGCAGAGGCCCCGGGTGGAGGGCAGGGCCGGAGGTGCCCCAGGAGGCTGCACCCACCAGCAGGAGCACCTGGGAGCTGCAGGCGCGGGCACTCGGTCACCGGCCCCTCCCCTGGCCATGCAGCCGGGAACAGGCACAGCTGAGCCCACCTGCTGAGCAGCATGTTCCTGCTGAAGTCCCAACGTCTGAGCTCTGCATGACCTGCTTGGGGGACGTGCTCGGGAGGGAGCTGCCTGCAGGGCGATGGGTCACCTTACAGCCTCTCGCCCCGGCCTTGCTTCCCAGCACTGCTGTCTGTGAGCCAAGAGGGAAAAGCTGGTGGAGACGGGAAGGCCTGGGCTCCCAGGGGTGACCTGAGTGACCGGCCCCTCGTCAGGGCTGTGGCCTGGGGCAGCCGTTGGAGCAAAGAGAACAGGAAAAGCTCAGCTTTTAATACAGACGGCCATGGAGGCCTCGCCCCACAGCTCCCCAGCGGTGGCACAGATGTTGGTGGAGCATCAGGGGTCCCAGCTCCAAGGGTCCCAGCACGGGGGCCCCAGGCACCCCCGTGCCTTGCCCCGTGTGGGTGGCCGGGGGGCAAGTCTGCACCCTCCCTTTGGACCTCCCTCCTGACCTTGGTGAGGTTCACAATGAGAGGAGGCTCTTATCAGGTGTTTTCCCTCCTTCTCATTAAATCCTTATCGAACAATAGTGCCAGTGCTGCTGAGATACCCATGGGGTGCAGGATTATGCATTAACTCTGCTAATTAATGTGTACGGCAGAGGGTGGCTCAGACCACCGTCCACAATGGGACAGCAGCTTCCAAGGAGAGATGGCCCCTCGGGCCACAGAGCCTCCCCTCTGGTCCAGGCCAGAGGCCCCCTCCCCACCCTGGCCACTCCCCTGTTCTCCCCTCCAGAACAGCAGGAGCACTGGGGAGGCCCCGTGGAGTCCCGGAGGCCAGTCTCCCAGGCCCTGTGGCTGGAGAAGCAGCCCCTGCCCATCTCTGAGACTCACCATGGGCTCTGGGCTCCCCCTGTGTCCCCTGCCCTCTGTCCTGCCACAGGGGACCCCCAGAGGCCAGCCTTGACCTCTACACCTTCCATTTTCTCCTTGTCCAGAGCCGGCTCAGCCCAGATCACCTCCTGCCTGCCCTTCCCTCCGCCTTTTGGGAGCCAACCCAGACCTGTCTCACCCACTGTGAGGACCACAGTGGGGTCTGCAGCACGGCCTCAGCAGAGGCCCCAGGCTTGGAGAGTCTGCCTAAAGGCGTATCCTGTCCCTGGACCGCTGTCCCTAGCTGTCCCGGGCAGCACCCGGGCCCGGGGTGTGCCCACCGGGGGGACAGGTGTGGACCAGCCCCACCTGGGGTGGCTTTGGGCCCCGGATGAGCTGGGGCCTGTTTCTGAGTCCAAAGGGGCCTCCACGGGGGTCGGATGAGGAGGCTGGCTCCAGCTGGCGGTGGAGGGAGGCTGGAGCTGGGGGTAGGGACATGGGCGTTGGAGAGGTGATGTTCGGAGGGTGGGGCGTCCCCGCCTGAGAATCAGCTCAGTGAGACCCGGGGTCTGGGGCAGCACAAGGGACAACGGGCACATTGGAAACCGCCCCTCCCTGCCTATCACAAGCAGGCTCCCCCCCGGTCGAGTCAAGTCAAGGCCCAGGGTGCGGGGAGCTCGGTGCCCTCAGTCAGCCAGGTGCTGCTGTGCCACCCTTTCGACCCTTTGTCCCCTGTCCTGGGGGCTCTCAGGTCCCCGTTCTCCATCCCCTAAGCAACGCCCCCTATTAGAGCCACAGGAGAGGGCGAGGCCTGGGCCTAGTGGGCGGAACCTGGGCTGAGTGGGGTCAGGGCCTGGGCAGGGCTGAGCCCAATCTCGACCCGGCTGCGGGACCCCACAATGCCCATCCCTCCAGCTGCAGAGAGATTGAAATTGGGGGTAAATTGTGGGGAATCATGGTGCACTGCTGTAGTTTTACTGCCCTGGTGGAGTTGCATGTTTTTTGTGGGGTTCAAGTTGAAAAGCAATGTGCCCTATTGATGAAAGTGAAAGAGGAGAGTGAAAAAGTTGGCTTAAAGCTCAACATTCAGAAAACTAAGATCATGGCATCCAGTCCCATCACTTCATGGCAAATAGATGGGGAAACAGTGTCAGACTTTATTTTTGGGGGGCTCCAAAATCACTGCAGATGGTGACTGCAGCCATGAAATTAAAAGACGCTTACTCCTTGGAAGGAAAGTTATGACCAACCTAGATAGCATATTCAAAAGCACAGACATTACTTTGCCAACAAAGATCCGTCTAGTCGAGCCTATGGTTTTCCTGTGGTCATGTATGGATGTGAGTGTTGGACTGTGAAGAAGGCTGAGCACCGAAGAATTGATGCTTTTGAACTGCGGTGTTGGAGAAGACTCTTGAGAGTCCCTTGGACTGTAAGGAGATCCAACCAGCCCATTCTAAAGGACATCAGTCCTGGGTGTTCTTTGGAAGGAATGATGTTAAAGCTGAAACTGAAACTCCAGTACTTTGGCCACCTCATGCGAAGAGTTGACTCACTGGAAAAGACTCTGATGCTGGGAGGGATTGGGGGCAGGAGGAGAAGGGGACGACCCAGGATGAGATGGCTGGATGGCATCACCGACTCGATGGACGTGAGTCTGAGTGAACTCCGGGAGTTGGTGATGGACAGGGAGGCCTGGCGAGCTGCGATTCATGGGGTCGCAAAGAGTCGGACACGACTGAGCGACTGAACTGAACTGAAGACGTGTCCGTTTGCAGATGAATGGACACGGAAGCTGAGGCACAATGGAGCATCACTCAGCCATAAAAACGAATGCATTTGAGTTGAGTCAGTTTTCTAATGAAGTGGATGAACCTGGAACCTATTTTCAGGGCATCAAAGGAGACAGATGTAAAGAACAAACTTTTGGACTCAGTGGGAGAAGGCGAGGGTGGAATGGTTTGAGGGCCTAGCACTGACACGGGTGCATCGCCGAATGTGGAGCAGATGGCCAGTGCCAGCCCGACGCATCGAGAGGGGCGCCCGAAGCCAGTGCTGGGCGACCCAGAGGCACAGCGTGGGGGGAGGCGGGGCAGGCGTAGGACGCGGCGGACATGCGTATGCTTGTGGGCGACTCGTGTTGATGTACGGCAAAAATAATACTGCAAAGTAATTATCTGCCAAATAAAATTAACTAATAAATTTTTTAAAAAAAGAAAGAGAAAGCAGTGTGCCAGGCCCACCACGCCACCATGGATCCCCAAGACCCAGGAGAGGACCAGGCCTTAGTCCTGCTTCCTACTTTTGGGTCCTGGGGGGGCCAGCTGGCCAAGCCCCCTGCGAAGAGGAGGCGGTTGTTAGAGCAGGAGGCACCCCAAAAAAGATAACTTCCCCTCAATTTTGCTCTGAATCTAAAACTGCTCTAGAAAAATTAAGCCTTAAAAAATTTAAAAAGATAACAAAAGTAAGAAAAGATAGCACTGTCCTGTCTGGACAGGACATGCATTTAGGGTTGAGGATGAGCAGGACTTGGCGATGGTCTGAGGCCGTGCAGGGCTGTGACACTGGGCTGGTGACGCCTCCCTGGTCTTGTCCAGGCCCTTAGCCTAGAGGGGGCCGGGCTGGCCTTTTGAAAGGTGGGTGGGCTGTCAGCCTGTGGGGCCAGCGCAAGAGAAGGCAGGGGCCCAGGGGCTTTGCTCCCCTGACCTCATACCTTCCTCCGGGGACACTCGCTGGGGCCTTGTCACCACCAGAGCTGAGAGCCAGTGTGGTCAGGGCCGTGCTTAAGGGGTGAAGGGTGTGGGGCAGTGATGGCCGTCCCCAAGAACTGTGACCTGGCCACATCCCTGCCCTCGCAGCCCTTGAAGCCTCTGCTCTGTGAAGTCTCTGTGCTGCCCTGGGCCCTGAGTGGTCAATGGCACCCTCATCAGCAAGAAGTGATGAGCCGTCAGGAGCAGTGGATGGAGCTGGACATCGTGTCGTTCGAACAGCGAGGAAAAGCGGTGGGGCTGGGAGCTTGTCAGAGCGGAGGCTTGCTCCCTCCTGACGGCGGGAGGGGCTCCTGCCTGGACTCGGGTGGGCAGGCGCGGTGCCTGCAGCTCAGCGATCGGATACAAGGCTTCCAGGACAGAGCCTGGCACGGCCACCCGCCAGCTACTCCCAGGGACCCGCCGCCTTACTGCAGCTGATGCGCAGAGCTGGCCTTCCCGGGGGAGCGGCAGCCCCAGCCACCCACAGAGGCCTCCTTCCTGTCCCCGGGCCCCCAGCCCCACGAAGGCCCAGAACAGGAGAGCCTCGGGCTGCCGCCTCCCAGCACCCCCAAGGCCATGAGGGCCACCCTCCCCACCCTGCAGGTTCAGCCCTGGACCCCGAGGGGTGCAGGTGGGATGTTCCCACAGTCCCATGGCTGCTTCCTGGCTCCCACAGGCTCGGCCTCCACGGCCGCTGGCAGCTCTGGGCAGGTCCCGGGCAGGTACCGGGAAAGTGGTGCAGGCATGTGACTTTGTCCTGCCAGAGCAGGAGTGGCTGCCAGGGCCTTGTCGGGAAATCCAGCCCCGCTGCCTGCCACTGGGTGACCCTGACCCCAAGGAGCCCGCACGAGGTTTTCCCCCAGTGGAGGCTGAGGAGCCACAGGAGGGGGCAGCCAGCCCGCCCAGGCGGTGACCCACCAGCACCCTCCGCTGGGGCTGGCCTGCGGGGTCCCGGCAGGCCTTGGGCCGACCTCTGCCCTTGACCTCACTGTGGCCTTGTCACCTCACTGCGGGTTTCTCACCTCACAGCGGCCCTGTCACCTCACTGCGGTCCTGTCACTCACTGCGGCCTTGTCACCTCACTGCGGCCTTGTCACCTCACTGCGGTCCTGTCACCTCACTGTGGCCTTGTCACCTCACTGCGGCCCTGTCACCTCACTGCGGCCCTGTCACCTCACTGCGGTCCTGTCACCTCACTGCGGCCTTGTCACCTCACTGACGCCTTGTCACCTCACTGTGGCCTTGTCACCTCACAGCGGACCTGTCACCTCACTGCGGCCCTGTCACCTCACAGCGGACCTGTCACCTCACTGCAGCCTTGTCACCTCACTGCGGTCCTGTCACCTCACTGGGGCCTTGTCACCTCACTGACGCCTTGTCACCTCACTGCGGCCTTGTCACCTCACTGCGGCCTTGTCACCTCACTGNCCCAGGGACCCGCCGCCTTACTGCAGCTGATGCGCAGAGCTGGCCTTCCCGGGGGAGCGGCAGCCCCAGCCACCCACAGAGGCCTCCTTCCTGTCCCCGGGCCCCCAGCCCCACGAAGGCCCAGAACAGGAGAGCCTCGGGCTGCCGCCTCCCAGCACCCCCAAGGCCATGAGGGCCACCCTCCCCACCCTGCAGGTTCAGCCCTGGACCCCGAGGGGTGCAGGTGGGATGTTCCCACAGTCCCATGGCTGCTTCCTGGCTCCCACAGGCTCGGCCTCCACGGCCGCTGGCAGCTCTGGGCAGGTCCCGGGCAGGTACCGGGAAAGTGGTGCAGGCATGTGACTTTGTCCTGCCAGAGCAGGAGTGGCTGCCAGGGCCTTGTCGGGAAATCCAGCCCCGCTGCCTGCCACTGGGTGACCCTGACCCCAAGGAGCCCGCACGAGGTTTTCCCCCAGTGGAGGCTGAGGAGCCACAGGAGGGGGCAGCCAGCCCGCCCAGGCGGTGACCCACCAGCACCCTCCGCTGGGGCTGGCCTGCGGGGTCCCGGCAGGCCTTGGGCCGACCTCTGCCCTTGACCTCACTGTGGCCTTGTCACCTCACTGCGGGTTTCTCACCTCACAGCGGCCCTGTCACCTCACTGCGGTCCTGTCACTCACTGCGGCCTTGTCACCTCACTGCGGCCTTGTCACCTCACTGCGGTCCTGTCACCTCACTGTGGCCTTGTCACCTCACTGCGGCCCTGTCACCTCACTGCGGCCCTGTCACCTCACTGCGGCCCTGTCACCTCACTGCGGCCCTGTCACCTCACTGCGGCCCTGTCACCTCACTGCGGCCCTGTCACCTCACTGCGGCCCTGTCACCTCACTGCGGCCCTGTCACCTCACTGCGGCCCTGTCACCTCACTGCGGCCCTGTCACCTCACTGCGGCCCTGTCACCTCACTGCGGCCCTGTCACCTCACTGCGGCCCTGTCACCTCACTGCGGCCCTGTCACCTCACTGCGGCCCTGTCACCTCACTGCGGCCCTGTCACCTCACTGCGGCCCTGTCACCTCACTGCGGCCCTGTCACCTCACTGCGGCCCTGTCACCTCACTGCGGCCCTGTCACCTCACTGCGGCCCTGTCACCTCACTGCGGCCCTGTCACCTCACTGCGGCCTTGTCACCTCACTGCGGCCCTGTCACCTCACTGCGGCCCTGTCACCTCACAGCGGCCCTGTCACTCACTGCGGTCCTGTCACTCACTGCGGTCCTGTCACCTCATTGCAGGTTTGTCACCATCCCTGCGGCCCTGTCACCTCACTGCGGCCTTGTCACCTCACAGCGGCCCTGTCACTCACTGCGGTCCTGTCACTCACTGCGGTCCTGTCACCTCACTGACGCCTTGTCACCTCACTGCGGCCTTGTCACCTCACTGCGGCCTTGTCACCTCTCTGCGGGTTTGTCACCATCCCTGCGGCCTTGTTGCCTCTGTGCCCTTGTTGCCTCTGTGGCCTTGTCACTGTTGCTGGGTAATGCTGCTCCAGGCTAGGGCAGCCTGTACTTGTGCTTTTAGAAGGCAAGTGAGTGGGTCTGGGAGATGGCCCCTCTCCACAAGTCAAGTCCCCGGAGTCTCAGGTGTGGGCACTGTGCCAGCCGGCCCCCACCTTCCCGCATCTGGAACCAGGCAGCAGCTGTCCCTACAGCTCAGGCTGGGCCTGGCATGTCCTGGATGGTCCGGAACGCGGTTCCCACCTGCACTGCCCCCCACCCGCTCACATCCGGAGGGGGTACCCAGGATCCCCAGGCAGAAGAGAGGGCCTAGCATGGGGCCTGGGAAGCGGAGGGCATGCTCTGGGGCTCCCAGGAGCCTCCCCAGGCCCGGGTCTCCCTCCTACCACCCCGACCCCGGCAGAGCGAGCTCCCTTAGGGCTGTGGTCCTGATCCTAGACCCCAGGCCCCGCTGGGCCAAGGAGGGGAGCTTCCCATCCCCAGGCTCAGCTGCAATGCCGTGGGTGCCTGCTGGTCTGTCGTATCCAGGCCTGTGGTCAGGGGCTCAGGGTCAAAGCTCTTCATGACCAGCCCCAGTAAGGGGACAAGCCTGGGTCTGGCCTGAGGGAGTCTGGACTCAGAGACACGGCTGTTAGAGGGCAGCCTGGCGAGGCAGGGGAGGGGGCTGGGCCGGGGCAGGGATTCCCTGGGCAGGCTGTGCCCAGGCTGCAGGGCCAGCCTGCCCCTGGGAGCCAGCAGGGCGTGGCTTTTCTGGGGGTGCTTCCCGGTGCTGTGGAGGGTCCTGCCCTTCCCGTCTGTGCCCCGCCTGGCCCAGGGCATCCAGGCCCATCGAGAGGTCAGGGTGGGATGAGGTTCCTGCTGGCGGCCTCCCCTGGGGATAGCCTGCCCTGCATGGTGCTGCTGTTCAGGTGCATCCAAGGGGCTCCTTGCTTTGCTCACCTAAGGCCAGGCTCCAGGTGGAGTGAGCCCTTGGCCCTGCCCCCACCTGCACTGGGATCCCAGGCTGCTAGCCATCAGCCATCGAGCTGGGGCTGGGGTCCTGCCCCTGAGGCGATGTGAACCACAGGGAACCCCTGCCCCAAACACCACACTGGGTAGATGCAGAGCACGGGTGACCCAGTACCTTCGGGGCTATGCTCTGCGGGTCTCTCCAGACACCTGACGTGGTGGCCTTGCCCAGTTCTGCAGGCACCACCTGCCCAGGGTCATTTAGCAAAAAGTGCACAAGGAATAAATATCCATTTTGTGCCAAGTTTAATATTGTTGCTGTTCACTCGCTAAGCTGTGTCTGATGCTTTGCGACCCCATAAACTGCAGCACAATAGGCTTCCCTGTCCTTCATTATCTCCTGGGGTTAGCCCAGGCTCATGTCCATTGAGTCAGTGACGCCGTCCAGCCATCTCATCCTTTGCTGCCCCTTCTCCTAAGCCTTCAGTCTTTCCAGCACCAGGGGCTTTTCCAATGAGCTGGTTCTTCTCATCAGGTGGCCAAAGTATTGGAGCTTCAGCTTCAACATCAGTCCTTCCAATGAACACCCAGGACTGATCTCCTTTAGGATGGACTGATTGGATCTCCTTGCAGTCCAAGGGACTCTCAAGAGTCTTCTCCAACACCACAGTTCAGAAGCATCAATTCTTCAACTCTCAGCTTTCTTCACAGTCCAACTCTCACTTCCATACATGACCACTGGAAAAACCATAGCCTTGACTAGACGGACACTGGTTGACACAGAGACATCACCGCTTTTAATGTGCTGTCTAGGTTCCTTCCAAGGAGTAAGCGTCTTTTAATTTCACGGCTGCAGTCACCATCTGCAATGATTTTGGAGCCCCCCAAAATAAAGTCTGTCACTGTTTCCATTGTTTCCCCATCTATTTGCCATGAAGTGATGGGACCAGATGCCATGATCTTAGTTTTCTGAATGTTGAGTTTTAAGCCAGCTTTTGCACTCTCCTCTTTTCCCCTCATCAAGAAGCTCTTTAGTTCCTCATCAGTTTCTGCCATTAAAGTGATATTATCTTCATATCTGAGGTTATTGACATTTCTCCCGGCAATCTTGATTCCAGCTTGTGATTCATTCATCCTGGCATTTGGCATGATGTACTCTGTATGGAAGTTAAAGAAGCAGGGTGACGATATACAGCCTTCCTTTCCCAAACTGGAACCAGTTGTTCCATGTGCACTTCTAACTGTAGCTTCTTGACCCGTGTACAGGTTTCTCAGGAGACAGATTAGGTGGTCTGTATTCCCATCTTTTTAAGAGTTTCCCACAGTTTGTTGTGATCTACACAGTCAAAACACTTTAGTGTAGTCAGTGAAACAGAAGTAGATATTTTCTGGAGTTCCCTTGCTTTCTCTATGATCCAACAAATGTTGGCTATTTGATCTCTGGTTCCTCTGCCTTTTCTACATCCAGTTTGTACATATGGAAGTTCTTGGTTCATGTCCTGCTGAAGCCTAGCTTGAAAAATTTTGAGCATAACCTTGCTAGCGTGAGTGTAAGTGTATGGTAGTTTGAACATTCTTTGGCATTGCCCTTCTTTGGAATTGGGCTTCCCTTGTGGCTCAGCTGTAAAGAATCCTCCTGCAATATGAGAGACCTGGGTTCAATCCCTGGGTTGGGAAGATCCCTGGAGAAGAGAATGGCTACACAGTCCAGTATGCTGGCCTAGATAATTCCATGGACTGTCTGTGGGGTCGCAAAGAGTTGGACACGATTGAATGAGTTTCACTCACTTCGCTTCTTTGGAATTGGAAAGAAAACTGACTTTTTCCAGTCCTGTGGCCACTGCTGAGTTTTCCAAACTTGCTGACATATTGAGTGCAGCACTTTCCCAGCATCATCTTTTAGGATTTTAAATAGCTTAGCTGGAATTCCATCACCTCCAATAGCTTGTTCGTAGTAATGCTTCCCAAAACCCACTTGGCTTCACACTCCAGGTTGTCTGGCTCTAGGTAAGTGACCACATCATCATGGTTGTCCAGGTCATTAAGACCTTTTTGTTCAGTTCTTCTGTGTATTCTTGCCGCCTCTTCTTAATCTCTTCTGCCTCTGTTTGATCCTTTTCGTTTCTGTCCATTGTCATGCCCATCCTTGTACTAAATGTTCACTTGATATCTCCAATTTTCTTGAAGAGATCGCTAAACTTTCCCATTCTATTGTTTTCTTCTATTTGCATTGTTCATTTAAGAAAACCTTCTTCTCTTTCCTTGCTGTTCTCTGGAATTCTGCATTCAGTTTGTATATCTTTCCCTTTCTCCTTTGCCTTTCACTTCTCTTCTTTCCTCGGTTATTTATAAAATCTCCTCAGACAACCAGCTTGCCTTCTTGCATTTTCCCTGGGATGGTCTTGACCCCTGCCTCCTCCACAGCACCATGCGCTTCCGTCCATAGTTCTTCAGGCAGTCTGTCTATCCGGTCTGCTCCCTGGAACACGTTTGTCACCTCCACTGTAGCGGTTTGATTTAGGGCATCCCTGAATGGCCTAGTGGTTTTCCCTACTTTGTTCAATTCAAGTCTAAATTTTGCAATAAGGAGTTCATGATCTGAGCCATAGTCAGCTCCTGGTCTTCTTTTTGCCGACTGTATAGAATTTCTCCATCTTTGGAGAAAATTTATAATCAATCTGACTTATGCAAAGAATATGATCGGTCTGACTTCAGTATTGACCATTTTGTGAAGTCTATGTGTTGTCACCTCTTGTGTTTTTAGAAAAGGGTGTTCGCTATGACCAGTGCATTCTCTTAACAAAACGGTTAGCCTTTGCCCTGCTTCATTCTGTACTCCAAGGCCAAACTTGCTGTGACTCCAGGTCTCTCTCGACTTCCTGCTTTTGTATCCCAGTCCCCTAGGATGAAAAGGACGTCGTTTTTTGGTGTTAGTTCTAGAAGGTCTTGTAGGTCTTCATAAACTGGTCAACTCCAGCTTCTTAGGCATCAGTGGTTGGGGCATAGACGTGGATCACTGTGATACTGAAGGGTTTGCCTGGGAAATGAACCGAGACCACTCTGTCGCTGTTGAGACTGCACCAGGCACTGCATTTCAGAGGCTTCTGTTGACCACGAGGCCTCCTCCGTTGCTCCTAAGTGATTCTTGCCCACAGTAGTAGACACGAAGGTCATTTGAATTAAATTCGCCCATTCTGCTTCATTTTAGGTCAGTGACCCCTAAGGTGTCACTGTTCAATCTTGCCATTTCCTCCTCGCCCGCATCCAGTCTGATTCATGAATCTTGATTCATGTGCCTAACATTCCCGGTTCCTAGGCAATGTTGTTCGTACAGCATCAGGCTTCAGAAAGGAAGCCATTTCTGCTTTGGCCCAGTCACTTCATCCTTTTCGGCGCTATCCGTGACTGCCCTCTGTGCTCCCACAGTAGCATATTGGACACCTCTGACCTGGAATGCTCATCTTCCAGTGTCAAATCGTTTTGCCTTTTCGTACAGTTCATGAGGTTCTTGCAGCAAGAATACTGGAGTGGTTTGCCGTTTCCTCCTCCAGTGGACCGCACTTTGTCAGAGCTCTTCTCCAGGACCTGTCCATCTTGGGAGGCCCGCAGAGTACGGCTCATCATTTCACTGTGTTCCCCAAGCCCCTTTGCCACAACGAGGCTGTGATCCACGAAGGAGCAGCTTCACTGTGGGCCTGGGGTCGTCTTGTCTTTGGCTCAGGCGCCGTTTATACAGCCCCATTGTTACCAGAAGTGTGAGGACACCTGTGGGATCTGGGTTTGGACTGGGGTGGGTGGGGCTGAAGGGTATATGCACTCAGACAAACACTTAAGTCCATAACGTGCCTCAATAAGCGGCCTCAACAAGGAACTGATTAAATTACCGTGTAGTCATCTGACGGATGTTATGCTTCCTTTAAACTTGGAAAGAATTTTAATGACATGGGAAAATGTTCACTCTGTGACAGGAGGTAAAAAGTCAGGACCCTGATAGGTGCCACGCGGTGGTGACGGCGGAGGAGAGGTGGTCAGGTGTGAGTGCTGAATGCCGTCTTGTCCCCACAGCTCCAGACCTACAGCTCGGGATGCTTTTATTTCATTAATTTTTACTTCTGCACAGCTTCCAGATCTTTTACAGGGAACGTCCGTGGCTTAGAAATGGGTAGAATAGAGTTATTCGGACAGTCTGTGCCCAGCATCTGGTCTAGACTGAGCTGCAGGTAACGGCCAAGCGTGCTCTGAGGAGAGCCTGAACCAGCCACAGGAGGGGCACAGCCCCTGGTTCTTCAACGTATGGTGTCTCCCCCGCCCCCCAGTTTGCAGTCTTGACCAGCCACGCAGCATGTCCTTACGGGAAGGCCCTAGGGGCAGCGAGGTCCCGGGAGGGGCCCGCCACAGAGCGTTCATGCCATAGCCGGTTTATGACATGGGGAATAAACAAGGCTTTACCTTTCACCAAAGCACTCTGGTTGTTATTTAGGGTGGACGCCCCATCTGCTTCCCAAAGGAATCTTGGCTGCTCATGTAATTATGCTAGACCCAGCATGGAGCTCCTATAAATAGAAAGCCTGAGGGGCGGTGCCCGGGAAGTTGCTCGAGAGGCCCCGGTCCTCCGTCTCGGGACCTTGGGAGGCTTGCTTAACTTTTATGAACCCACGGCCGACCTCACATTGCTGTCCTGTGAGTAACCGCGTGAGCACCGAGTCCCAGCACGCAGGGCAACCGCCCAGGTCCCCTCCCAGAGGGGCCAGGGCCCCCACCCTCACTGGGAAGGTTCGAGGCCCCACCTTAAGAAGGCAGCAAACTGCACCCAGGGACGGTCCCTGGGCCCGGTGGCAGGACACCCAGGGTGCCCACAGCTGCGGGCCTGCGAGCTCACCCCGCACATCTCTACCCTGGGGCCCCTCCCGGGACCCCACCGCACACTGCAGGCCGTGTCCCTGTTCCTGGGGCCTGCACCCAGCTCCTTTCAGAGAAGACGCCAGCCACATGGTTGAGGACTGGACCAGAGCTTCTCTGGAGCAGGAACCCAAGCCAGACGTGCCTCCTGCTGGACCGGATGAAGGGCAACAGCTGTGTCCTGTGGGTTCTTCCTGTTCAGAACATCTGCCACAAAGGACAAGCATGCAGGCTCAGTCATGTCCGACTCTTTACGACCCCATGGACTGTAGCCCGTCAGGCTCCTCTGTCCCTGGGATGCTCCAGCTGAGAATGCTGGAGTGGGTTGCCATTCCCTTCTCCAGGGGATCTTCCCAACCCAAGGATCGAACCCACGTCTTCTGTGTCTCCTGCATTGGCAGGCACGTTCTTTACCACTGAGCCATGGGGGAGCCCAATGTAAAAGACACAGCCACCAATACTTGAAGGGGAAAATCAGCCAGAAATGGGAATGGCTGGCCAGGGGCTCACTGCCTGGCAGGAAGCCGGTGGTGCCGGGGCCTTGGTGTCCCTAGGGCGAATCTCTCTTCTCCAAGGTGCCTGGGCCACGTGGGCCGCAGCCAAGATGCAGGTCAGACAGAAGGCCGCATGGACACTCAGGGATGTGGCCAGCAGAGCAAGGGTGAGCCCCGCACAGGGTGGGTTCCACCTCCTGGAAGTGCCCAGAGCAGTGCCCCGGGCCGCCCCCTGCACTGGAGGGTGAAGGGACAGGAGAAGACCTCTGGCTTCTCCACTGCTTATCACAGAGACACACCTCTCCGTCTTCCCTAAGCTGAGGACGGTAAGATGCTGAGAAGTGGCACATGGGGGACTTTGATGCTGGAAAGGAAGGCACAGCTGGGCATCTGTCTTCCTGTTGAGTTTGGGGGTATCTCTCCTCTCTGTGACCGAGTGGAGAAGTGAGGGGAGGATTCAGGTTTCTGTAGATCAGAGTTGCCCAGGAGCCTGACCTCTGTGGCCCGGGACGTCTCTGCATCAGGGGTCGGCAGGAGGGGCAGAGAGCCTGCTCCCCTGGGACTCTGGGAAGTCCTCATCCAGGCTCCCTCCTCCTGATCTTGCTCCCTCCTCCTGATTCTTGCTCCCTCCTCCTGACCTTCCCTCCCCACTTGGGGACGAGTTGGTGACCCCCGTTCACCTTTCAGGGACCCCAGGGCTCCTGAGGCTTCTGCGGGAGGGTGCTCAGCGGTGTTCTCTAGATTCTGACCTCCTACCCTTTATTCTTATTAAGTGTAAAAATCTTGTAAAAATAAACCGAAGGAGCATGGATATTCCCATGATACAGGAAAGTGATTGGGATGACAATGTTCCTTCTATGTGGCGGGTCGAAAAGGAGGGAGAAGGAAGGAGAAAGCGAAGGACCTCAGGGCCAGTGGCCCAGCAAGGAAGTGACCGGCCTGCCACCTGCTGGACAGCCACTGCTTCCCAGGGCAAAGGCCGAGGGCAAGGCCAGTAGAGCAACCACAGGTTTCAGAAAATGCCAGTGGTTACAGCCTGGCTGGGATGCCAATCAGCCCCCAGAGCAGACCTGAAGCGCACTCAGCAGCCTTGCTGGAGGAAAAGAGCAGTTTGGTGACTCCATGGTCATCTCCCCGTTGCTGAGATCCCACACTGCCCAGACCTCCCACACTGCCCAGACCTCCCACACTGCCCGCACCACCCACACTGCCCGCACCACCCACACTGCCCAGACCACCCACACTGCCCGCACCACCCACCCTGCCCGCACAACCCTGAATGGACCACCCTCACTGCCCAGACCACCCACACTGCCTGGACCACCCACCCTGAATGGACCACCCTCACTGCCCGGACCACCCACACTGCCCGCACCACCCACACTGCCCGCACCACCCACCCTGCCTGGACCACCTACCCTGAATGGACCACCCTCACTGCCCAGACCACCCACACTGCCTGGACCACCCACCCTGAATGGACCACCCACCCTGCCCGGACCACCCACCCCGAATGGACCACCCTCACTGCCCAGACCACCCACACTGCCTGGACCACCCACCCTGAATGGACCACCCTCACTGCCCGGACCACCCACACTGCCCGCACCACCCACACTGCCCGCACCACCCACCCTGCCTGGACCACCTACCCTGAATGGACCACCCTCACTGCCCAGACCACCCACACTGCCTGGACCACCCACCCTGAATGGACCACCCACGCTGCCCGCACCACCCACACTGCCCGGACCACCCACACTGCCCACACCACCCTCACTGCCCGCACCACCCACACTGCCCGCACCACCCACACTGTTCAGAGTCCAGAGTATGTGCCCTTTAGGGAAACACAGCAGCTGGCACAGCGGGGCACACAGTGCAAGCAGTGGTAGCAGGTCTTCTTCCCCTAGACAGTGAGATGGGAGCTGCCACTGTGTTATTTCATAGATAAGAAACACAGCTTGTGCCACTGCCTGACCAAGCGGTCCTTCCCAAAAGGGAGCTGTGCTGTGGTCCTGGGAGTGTCTCTTATGTTCCTGTGACGATTGAGGAGGGACAGGCACCCGCACGTGCTGCATGGACACCCCCTCCTCTGGGGCGGAGATGAGCTAGATGCTTCGTAAGCACTATTATGACCGATTCAAGATGAGGATGTTACTGTCCACACCTTTGAGGTTACTTATTAACCTTTAGCTAACTGACTACATGCTTACAAGTTTGCTTAAACAAAAGCTAAATAAGAATCATATCATCCTCCAGGTGGAAGGGAAATACCATAGAAAAAATAAAACAACTCAAAATATAGGGTTAGCAGTAAGTTAACTTCAAATTTTCAAAACTTCTCCTCAAGAAAATATACCTTAAAATGTAAAAAGCAAAAGCTATCGATTGTGAAAAGATATTTGTAACTCATAGAATCGGCAAAAGATCAGCATCTGGAAAACTAGAATTTCTGTAAATCAGTATGAAAAAGACAAGTAATCCAAATATTTTGTTTGAAGTAAAAATCTAATTCTCTTATTTACATATTCCTGAGCCAAGGTAACACGCTCTTAATAGAGGATTTTATAATAAACCTTGCTATGTGATACAGCAAGTCTTCCTGACCTTGAAAATGGAAGTCAGAAGAAAACTGCACGTCACCTGAACGGTGATGAAGGGAAAGAACACCTGCCACCGCAGAGCCTTATACCAAGAGTGTTCTCCAAAGTGAAGGCAAATAAAGGTATTTCTAGGCAAGTGCCTTGGACCACAAGGAGACCAAACCAGTGAATTCTAAAGGAAATCAGTCCTGAGTATCTACTGGAAGGACTGATGCTGAAGCTGAAACTCCAATCCTTTGGCCACGTGATGCAAAGAACTGACTCATTTGAAAAGACCCTGATGCTGGGAAAGATCGAAGGCAGGAGGAGAAAGGGACAACAGAGGGTGAGATGGCTGGATGGCATCACCGACTCAATGAACATGAGTTTGAGTAAACTCTGGGAGTTGGTGATGGACAGGGAGGCCTGGCATGCTGCAGTCCATGGGGTCACAAAGAGTCAGATATGACTGAGCAACTGAACTGACTGAGGCAAGTAAAGCAAATCCACCACAGACACAGCCGACACCCCCAGGAGAAGACCTCAGCTGAAGGGGACCCGCCACGTGGCTGCACGGACCACCAGGCAAAAGAGGAAAGGCGGTGTGGGCACGCAGGCAGGAAGACAGGTCACGAGCTCCGCGAGGTAAGGGGTTCACAGACACGGGCAGGACCGCTGGGGGCATGGGCACTCAGCAGGGGCGTGGGCAGATTGCTGGGAGGGCTGGTCCAGGCCCTCAGCCTTGGCCTTGGTGTCATTTACCCCCAAGTCTCTTGCTGTGGTGAAGCGCACGGAACACGAGGTCCGTTGTCTCCAAGCGTGTCAGAGCATAGCTCGGCGGCATTAAGCACCTCGGGCCAACCATCCCAAGCAGCATCCCTAGAACGTTCTCATCTTCCCAAACTGAGACTCTGCCCCCATTAAACACCGACTGCCCTCCCCCCGCCTCTGGGAACCACCATGCAGCTCTGTTTCTATGAAGTGGAATTCTCTAGGGACTTCATGTACGTGAGATCACAGGGTATTTTTGTTTTTGTGCCTGGCCTATTTTACTTAGAGCCCTCAAGGTTTTATCCATGTTCTAGCAGGTGTCAAAAGCCCCTTCCTTTTTCAGACTGAACAGCATCCCATGGTGTGAATGGCTCACGTTTTCCTCTCTTTTTATCCATCGGTGGACATTTAGGTCGCTTCCACATTTTAGCCGTGGTAACTAATATTGCTGTGAACATGAATTCAGTTTCAATTCCGCTTTCAATTCTTCTGACTATATCCCCAGAAGCGAAAATCCTGGACCGGATGGTAATTTTATTTTTAACTTTTTGAGTAACCTTCCTACTGTTTTCCATAGAGGTGGCACCAGGTACCTTCCCACCAATTATGCACAGAGACGTCAATATCTTCACATCATCACCAATACTTGCTACGTTTTTTTGGTGGCTTTTTTTTTTTTTGGATAGAAACCATTCTGAGTGTGCAGCGGTGTCTCATGTAGTTTTGATTTGCGTTTCCTTCATGATTCATGACGTTGAGTGTCTTTTCATGTGAGTATGGGCCATTTGTGTATTTTCTTTGAAGAAATGTCTGTTCAAATCCTTAATCCATTTCTGAATTGTTGTTTTGTTGTTGAGTTTCAGCAGTTCTCTATATATTCTGAATGTAAACCCTTATGAGATGTATGACTTGCAGACACTTTCCCCCATTCTACTGTTTGTAGTTGTATTCTGTATATAGAGTCTTTTGATGTACAAGAATTTTACATTTTCATGAATTCCATTTTGTCAGTTTTTTCTTTTATTGTCTGTGCTTTTGGAGTCATATCAAAGAAATGTTGCCAAATTCAACGCTGTGAAAATTGTGCCCTATGCTTTCTTCTAAGAGCCATGGTGTTAGGGCTTAGACGTAGGCCATGTATCCATTTTGGCTAATTTTCTTATATGGTGTGAGGTAAGGGTCCAACCTCAGTTGTTGACGCTCAGAGCCAGGTAATTCTTTGTTCATGGGAAGGACCGTGCTTTGTAGGATGTTTAGCAATGTCCCTGACCTCTGGTCACTAGATGGAGGGGACTCTGCTCCCGGTGGGACAACCAAAAATATCTCCAGACATTGCAAATGTTGCCCTGGGCAGCAAATTGTGTCTCTGGTTGCAAGACTGGTGACAAGGTGGCCTTCGGGATGGAGGTGGAGCTGTGGACGAAACTCTTGGAGTGAGCACAGAGCATTAAGAGGTTGGAGTCCCTCCTGAAAGCCCACTAAGGGAGGTCAGCAGCAGAGGGCTCTCCACAAGCAAGTAGACGGAGGCCTGTGGCCCTCTGCTCAGTGAGTCCATGGGCAAGATGGCCCAGGCAGCAGAGATGGAGGCTCTGTGTGGGCTCAGAAGTGCCCACATCCCCACACCAAGGCTGACCCAGCCACCAACACTGCTGAGCATCCAGTCTGTCTACAGCAGAGGCCACAACCTCACCTCCAATGTGGTACCCTGCTTGAGGGAAAAGAGGATGCTCCCCAGGGACAAGTTGATTAACTGCAAACCCTTCTTTTGTGGAGGGGCTGCACTTGGCCCTTAAAACAGAAATAGAGTGTGTTCTTGGATCAGAGGACTCAGCTTGTAAAATACTGTGGAGCCAACGCACTCCCATTAAAAACCCGAGTGAAACTTTCGCTGTAGTTGACAGACACACTCAAAGCCACGAAGAGCCCGGAACGCGCTTGCAGGTGAAGAAGGCGGGCGGTGGGGACAGAACGTGCCCACCCCCCGTGTCTGTGTCAAAGCCCTAACACTCAGGGAGGCTGTGTTTGGAGATGCAGTCTCCGAGGAAGTGATTAAGGTTAAATAAGGTCATACGAGCTGTCGCTAATCTGAGGTGCCTGGGATCCTCATGGGAAGAGAAGCGCAGGGCACCGACTCTCGCCAGAGGACGATCACCTGGCCTCGGGGAGAAGACAGCCCCCGACCTGCCCAGGGAGCGGCCTCGGGAGGAGCCTGGATCTTGGATGGACAGCCTCCAGACCTGAGGGACGTGTGTCCGTGTCCAAGTGGCCCAGCCTGAGCAGACTGCAGTGGGGGCCGGGCACGCCTGGGCGTCTGGGCCGACATCCACAGCACTGAGGAGAGACTGGGTTTGGCGTGAGGTTAAGGGAGCGGATGGTGGCGGCCATGGGGAATCCAGAGAGAGCACACGGCCCCTTGACTCGTGGCGAAGGTACTTCCCCGGTCACAGGGAAAGGATGGTCATTGTGAGCCTAGCGTGCTGGGACGAGTGAGTGTCTATTCAGAAAAAAAGCCTAGGCATCCATTCGGAAAGATTTCTGAAACAGGACACAAAATACACTAACCGTGAAACACAGATAAATCTGACTGATCGAAAGGAAAGTCTCTCATGCGCTCAGAAGACACGGTTTTAAGGGAGGAAAGGCTGGAGGCCCGAAGGCCTATGACCATACATGGGTGAAAAAACCATCGGTGTCGGTTACATAAAGAGCTCCCAGAATCGGCCACTACTGAGCAAGTGAGTGTGTGTGTGCGCACACACACACACACACACACACAGAGCAGAGGGTGGATCAAAAGCTCAGCAAAATAGTCATCATGGAAACCCCAGTACCCAGAGAGGAAGCATGTAAACAGACACCAGCAATCAAGCAAATGCAAGCAGAACCAAAGCGAGACACCACTTTGCAGAAAGTCTGAAACGCAGAGACCTGCTCACCCCTGCGCTTCAGGAACCTGGGGTGCGGGAATCTCTGCCGCGCGGATGGGGCCCGGGAAGGGGACGACTCCGGCTGCGTGCTCCCAGCTCGGTTCTAGCATGCGTGCAGCACGGCTGCGTTTCCCTAGAAGAGCTCTCGCACCAGGGATAGCCCCACCCGGACCAGCCCGTCACCAGCAGACCACCCCCCACCCGCCTGCGGTCGCCGCGGCGCCTGCCTTTGACTGATGGACAGCCTCCCCCGGGGGTCTGGGAGGTGATGCGCTGGGAGGTCATTGTGGGGCCGGTGCACAGTCCACCCCCGAGCAACTGCTCCCCACGTTCTACCTGCCGCCAGGGTCACGAGCAAGGCCGGCGTGGTCTGGGCCTGCACCCACCCTTGTCCCCCGGAGTGAAGAGACCACCACGTCCTCCCCACCCAGGGCCTCGCCTCCCTCTGCCCTGAGTCTTCGGGATCAATCCCACGCTGTCCCTTCTCTCTATCCGTGCCCTCACCTCCAGACCCCCTCCCTTTGCCCCTGTGCGCCACAGCGGGCCACGCTAGATCGTCCCTGAAAGCCCTGAAAGCCGGGGTCCCACCTAGACCGCTGCTGCCAGGTCCCGCGCCCGGGCCACGGCCCCCCCATCCCCAGCATGCTCGCTCCGGGCCGCCACCCTCTACAGTCACTCCCGGCCGAGCTGCCAGGGGGAGATGCATGCAGGCCCTTTCCCGGGCCCTCCGCTAGGGAGTCCTGGCACCCACCCGCCTGGCCCTGGCTGCCCCAGCCTCGCCAACCTGGTCCCACCAACCACACCCTCGCTGGGCATGAGCACCTCCCGTCGCTGACACCCAGGCCTGCCCTGCCCCACCTCATGCCCCGCCCACGAATGCCCCCGAGTTTCCCTCTTCGGCCTCCCATTTTCCTCACAGTCACCCTGGGACCCCCTTGGCAAAGCGCCCCGAGTTTAAGCGGATCCTGGCCCTCCTGCCGCCCGCGCCCTTGACCCAGCAGCCTCCTCGGAGGATGCCGTCCGCACGTGGACGCACTGTGTGTTCTTGTGGAAGACAAGGCTTCCGCCGGAGCTCCCTCGCTCTCCCTCCCACCGCTCCTCCAAGACACGTCGGCTGCCCCCAAGCCCGTCCTCCAGCCCTCGGAGGGCGGCCAGCGGCCAGGATGGCCTGCCTCCCTTGGCCCGCCCGGGGACCGCCTGCCCAGTGCTGCCTCGCCATCAGAGTGCTGTCGCGCTGGCCAAGGTGTCCCCGCTGAGCTGCCGGCCGGCAGTGGGCACCTCCCGAGCCTGGTCTTCTCCACCTCCGGGGTGGGCACTGCAGCCACACCTGGACTCGGGGAGCACCATGCGTGCCCCCGGGGCTCTGGCCTCGCTGCCCTCCCAACGTCCAGCCTGGGAGGGACGCAGCCCCGGCCCCCTGCTGCCAGGGGTAAGACCGCCGGGCCCAGTCCCTTCCCAGCCCTGGGTGGTTCATCAGGTGGACGCGGGCCGGGCCAGGCCTCGCCAGGCTCTCGCCAGGACCCCAGGGGCTGGCCGTCTGCTGCGGCAGGGAGGCGGGCGCACGTGTGCTCCTGCCTGGGGAGCTTTCTGGGGCCGGGGGGCCCCGCGTCTTGTCAGCGTCCCGTCCAGGAGCACAGCGTCGCACCCTCGTTTCTTCACCGTCCCGGGCCTTCGGGACTCGGCTACCTGAGGGCCAGCACGCGCACCAGTAGGAAGGACGTGGGGTCGCTGACAGCTGGCGGGCTGGGAGGGACCCTCAGCAGCCACAGCCACGCGGCGCACGCCCGGGGGTGGCCGCCCCGCGCAGACCACAGCCCCGTGGGGAGTGCTATGGCCAAGTCGCCCCCGCGTGCGAGGAGGTTGCTGGACTCAGGACACAGTCTGTCTGGTCTTAACTGATATCAGGCTGGGTGTCAGTTTTTCGTTTGATCTAATACTGTAGCCCTGAAGCTCCATTTCCCTTAGAGCTGAATGATTTATTCTTCACACTTTTACCAAAAGCTACGTGCTTATAAGGAATAATCACACTTCAGACTCCGCCAGTTTAAGTTTGTGGAAATATGGGGCGGCTACCATTCATCCTTTCCTGTCCGTATAGAAACAGCCAAGTGCACGTGCCCAGAGGGGATGCCGAGGAGACCCTGGCCCGTGGCCCCACCGAGCCCCGGGCTCTGACGGCTGGCATGTCCACCAGGACGGGGCCCATGCACTTGGAAGGTCATTGCCCCTCCAAGGGTCCCCGACGCCCAGCAGCCTCCCCGGCTCAGCCCTGCCCCCCCAGCTCCGGGCAGGGGCGCCGAGTGGCCTTGGGGGCCCACCTGCTGCGCCTGGAGGCAGCGCTGACCTGAGGGCCCCACAGGCACGGGGAGCCCGGGGCCCCAGCAGGACCCGCACGCGCTCCGAGAGGCCCGTGCCGCGGGTGGTGCGGACCCAGCCCGACGCACGTGCCCGCCCAGGACAGGCCACAGAGCCATGAGGGTCCACACAGTCACGAGGAAGGGGGCCCACTTGGAGAGCCGCTGCAGGCTGGCCACAGAGACCCCACCGCTGCTGTTCTGGGGGGCGGTGGACACCGGCTTCTGCTCAGGGCTGGCAAGCACCCATGAGTGCCTGGTGTCCACCCGCCAGCCCAGCATCACCAGGGTACACGGGCAGAGCCTAGGGCCCACAGGCTGGACGAGGGACACCCACCATTCTCCCCACTGTGCTCAGGATGTCCGACTGTGGGTTCCCACAGCTGCAGGAGACTCCGCCTGCTTCTCTCGGGCCAATTTATCCTAAACCTTCTCCCCACCTTGCCTCTGCTGACCGCACGCTCGCCCTGCCCCAGCCGTCTCCGCAGAAGCTCCTGGCTCCTTCCTCGCCATTTGTGTGGCAGTGAACCATCCCTGGGGCGGCTTTGAGCCTGCAGGCATTCAAGCCCTTGCAGGGAGCCCACTTCCCTGTGCTGGGAGATAAAGGGCCAGCCCACCCATCAGGAGACTGGCCTGCCCGTTACATGAAATAGGAGCAGATGAAAAAACAGGATTTGATTGGTGCTTTATCAGGTGCCCCGGTCTCTGCCTGGAGTTCTGCCCCGGGATAGGGGTGCGCCACCCCTGATGACACCCTCTGAAGGCCCAGCACTGGGCGGCGGGGTTCTTGCCACGGGGTCTGCAGCCGGGTATGTGTGTCACAAACCTCCCCGTGTCCTCGGGCGCCCCAGGACCCCTGCTCCTGCTGGACCCCCTTCCTCCACGCTGAGCTCAGGTTCCTGGGCCCTCATCCCAGCTCCTCCTCCCACGCCCCTGTGCCCACTGCGAATGAGGACCCCTGGCCAGGGGCCGGGAGGTGGGCTGGGGACAGAGGCCTGGCCTGGCGCACGGTGTCGGAACTGTTGCAGGGATGAGGCACCCACGTGGGTGACCCTGCATGAGGCTGTTGGAGCCTCGGGGAGAGGAGGACGCAGGAGGCAAGGAGCAGACTTGTTCCCAAAGAGGTCAAGGGTGTGAGCACCTTGAGGACAAGGGGACCTGACTTTTCAACTGTCAGCACAGGGAGCTGCAGATTTCAAGAGAGAAAATGACAATAAACTCTGTCTTGGATTGGAAATGATGGTACCTGTGCAAGTACAGCACTTTCAAAGCACATAGGCGGACGCAGACATCGCTGGGGGCAGCAGACTGCGGCAGGCGTGACGGAGACCGTGGCACCCGGCCCATCACTTCATGGCAGATAAGCGGGGAAACAGTGGAAACAGTGGCTGACTTTATTTTTCTGGGCTCCAAAATCACTGCAGATGGTGACTGCAGCCATGAAATTAAAAGACACTTGCTCTTTGGAAGAAAAGTTATGACCAACCTAGACAGCTTATTAAAAAGCAGAGAGATTACTTTGCCAACAAAGGTCCGTATAGTCAAGGCTATGGTTTTTCCTGTGGTCATGTATGGATGTGAGAGTTGGACTATAAAGAAAGCTGAGAGCCAAAGAATTGATGTTTTTGAACTGTGATGTTGGAGAAGACTCTTGAGAGTCCCTTGGACTGCAGAGAGATCCAACCAGTCCATCCTAAAGGAAATCAGTCCTGAATATTCACTGGAAGGACTGATGTTGAAGCTGAAACTCCAGTACTTTGGCCACCTGGTGCAAAGAGTTGACTCATTGGAAAAGACCCTGATGCTGGGAGAGATTGAGGGCAGGAGAAGGGGATGACAGAGGCTGAGAGGGTTGGATGGCATCACTGACTTGATGGATGTGAGTTTGAGTGAACTCCGGGAGTTGGTGACGGACAGGGAGGCCTGGTGTGCTGCAGTCCATGGGGTTGAAAGAGTCGGACACAACTGAGCGGCTGAACTGAACTAGACTGGAGATGTAACTGCCTGTGTGCTGTCTGCCTCGCAGCGGGGGGACTGGGGAGGGACCCGCAGCCCGAGACCCCTGAGCAGGCCCAGGGCTCAGACCTGGGTTTCTGAGACGGTCCTCACCAGAGGAGCCCGGAGCTACCTGGGGATGAATGATCCAGGGCTGGGGTGAGCAAGGCTCAAGGGGGCCAGAAATCTTGGGTCAGAAAGTGAGGAGCTGTTTAAGAAAGGCGGGGCCATGTGGGAGGAGCACGAGCCAGCATGAACGGGCTGCCCCTGGCTGAATCTGGTGCAATTCGGTCACGAAAATAGAATGGCAGGAACAAACTATAAGCAGCTGAGTGTGACCAGGCTACAGGGGCCCAGATTTACAGCAAAGAGAACACAGGAAATTCGAGGACTCGTGTGCTACAACAGCTCGTGTGCTGTAACTAAAGACCCTCGTGTGCAGCTAAGACCTGGCGCAGCCGAATCAATACATGAGAATGTCTTCTGAAACTATGAGTTTGTAGCTGAATCAGCTTGCAAAAGCAGACTCATTAGAAAAGACTCTGATGCTGGGAAAAGTTGAAGGCAAAAGGAGAAGAGGGCAGCAGAGAATGAAATGGTCGGATGGCATCACCTCCTCAATGGATGTGAACTTGAGCAAATTCTGGGAGACAGTGGAGGACAGGGAAGCCTGGTGTGCTGCAGTCCATGGGGTCACAAAGGGTCGGACCCAACTTAGCGACTGAACAACAACCGCCAACAGTAACAGCTTGCACAGCTGTTGGGTGGGTCTAGGCAGCCTGTTGTGTTTCTACACTGTAACTGAAGCAAAGTTATTTGTAGGTCTTTTTCTAGACCATTTGAGAGTAAATCATAAATGAGGCGCCCTTCGTCCCCCTGTACACCTGAGTCAGGACGCCAAGTCAATCTGTGGCCACACTCTGGTCCTCAGATTCCGTACGTCCTTCAGCAGAGACTCCAGCTGCATGCTGAGCGTAGTTTTAGCTGTCACCCTTGACAGTTACAGTTCTTTTATTTTGCAGAAAGTCCCTGGGTTGGGTCTGTTGGGGGAACTTCTCAGGACTAGAGGCAGGTTACAGGCCTGCGGCAGGAGGTCCCTGAGGCAGGGCCAAGCTTCCCCACAAGCTCTGCCTGGCAGGACTCCCACTTTCTAAGAAAACACTGGTACAACTTACGTCGGGGAATGTTTGCCTGTGTTCTCTTCTAGGGGTTTTGTGGGGTTGTGTCTTTTGTTTGCCTTTGAGCCATTTTGAGTCTATTTTTGTGGGTGGTGTGAGAGAGCCCTAACTTCATTGACTCATATATGGCTGACCAACTTTCCCGACATCACTTGCTGGACAGGCTGTCCTCTTCCTACTTTACATTCTTGCCTCCGTGTTCAGAGGCGACTGGCTCGGGTGCCTGGGCTCCTCTCTAGGCCCCTCTGCTCGCTGGAGCTGTGTGTCTGTGTTTGCGCCAGCGCCACACTGTTTCGGTTACTATAGCTTCGTAGTGTTGTCTAAAACCTGGGAGGGCTATGCTGCCACCTTTGTTCTTTTCCCTTAAGATTTGCTTTGGCAATCCTAGGTCGTTTGTATTTCCATTAAATTTTAGGGTTATCTGTTCAAGTTCTGTGAAAACTGTCATGGGTAATTTGACAGGGAAAGCATTAAGCCTGGCGATTGATCAGATAGTCTGAGTAAAGGATTTTCTGGGTAACTGTTACAGACAACAGCTGCGGAGATTCTGGGAAAGGACTAGCCATGAGGGGGTAACTCTATCATATTAAGATGCATTACAAAGCTTGGATAAGCAGGCCAAGCTCCAGGGCACAAAAGGTCAACCCATGGAGGAGTGGAAGTCTGGCAGAAGATGCCCAAACATGAGGGAAAATACTGTTGCAGCTCAGAGGCCACCTCAGGGACTGATCACTTCCGGGGTGAAAACTGAGTGTCTGGGGGACCCACCCTTCGTGTGAACCTCATTTATCCCTTTTGACTTTTCTACCATATGTGTGTTTTCTGCTTAAATAAATAAATAAAACATGACCTCAAACGTTATACAAATGCTAGCTGCTTCTCTCCCCGAGCACGAGCTGGCCTGCAAGGCGTGGAGAGAGCAGGCCTGGCTCCCTGGCAGGACCGCTGACCAGCAGAGCCAGCCAGGCCTTCAGCCTCTCCCTGGGCTCCCAGCCGGGCCAGGAGGCCCGCCATCCCTGGGTTCCACAGCCCTCTCTGGGGCAGATGCGTGAAGAGGAGGTGCAGGGGGCAGGGCTGGCCCAGCCGCTAGGTGAGATCCTCCCAACTCAGGGCTCCATGCTCATCACCCCGCACCCTCCTCTGAACTGAGCCAGCTGCCCAGCAATCATGAGTCATTATGTTGTTACATAACTTCTTTCTTTCTTGCCTTTTTTTTTTTTCAAAAGCAGCTTTATTGAGATATAATTCACATGCCAGGTAGTTAGTCTATTTGAAGTGTGTGTTACGATGGTTTTTAGAGGATTCCTGGTCATGCATCCCTCCCCACAATTTATTTTAGACCCTTCTTACTCCCCCAGAGCAACCCTGCTCCCCGGCTCTCCCCTTGCACACCTCCTCCCCGGCCCCTGCAATGGCCAGTCTGCTCCCTGTCTCAGGGATTTGCCTGTGTGGGGCATTTCGTGAGAAGAACCGCAGCCAGGTGGCCCGGCGCCTCGTTCTCTCCCGCAGCAGGGCGTCTCCAGGACTCACCCGTGCGGAAGGCGGTGTCAGCGCTTCACGCATCTTTAGTCCAAGCAATATTCCGCTGTGTGGACGGCCACACTTGCCGGTCTACGGCCATTGGGCTGTTGTAAGTTAATATCAGCGTGAGCAGCCGCGCACGAGTTTTCTCTTCATGTGGCGAGTATATATTTAGGGGCGGCTGTCACACAATGTGCTGGTCACTGCTCCTCCTCCAAATGGGCTTCCCAGGCGGCTCAGTGGTGAAGAGTCCACCTGCAACGCCAAGAGAGGCAGGAGACACAGGTCCAGCCCCTGGGTCGGGAAGGTCTCCTGGAGAAGGCAACGGCACCCACTCCAGTCCTCTTGCCTGGAAAATCCCATGGACAGAGGAGCCTGGTGGGCTGCAGTCCACGGGGTCACAAAGAGTTGGACTCAACTGAGCACAGTCCTTATTTATTCCTCCAAACTAGGCTTATTCTTCTCAACCACTGATCCTTTCAAATTTTTATTGTGGTAAAATACATACGACAAAAAATTTCTCGTTTTAGCCAGTTTTAAGTGTTCACTGGTATCACCACCGCCCACCTCTGCAAGTCTTCATCCTGGAGAACTGAAACTGTTTAAACAATTGTTTATTGTCCCCCAAAACAACACTGCCCTCGCCCACCCCAGCCCGGCCCCACAAGCCCACCTTCCGCGCCCATGACTGGGCTCCTCTCAGTACCTGACGTGATGAAACCAAGCAGCCCTCGCCCTTGTGCCTGGCTCACGCCTCGGAGCACAGCGTCCTCGCGCTCGGGTCGTGTTGGAGCCTGCGTCAGACTGTCCTTGGGCCTCAAGGCTGAGCGAGGCTCCGCCGTGGGCCGGTTTGGTCTCTGCCCGTGGACGCTGACGCACCTCCAGGGAGGCCCGGGTTCGCCTGGGCTGTGCGGTGCCCCACAGACAGTTCCCGGAGACAGGCTGTGGCTGCACCGGCCCGTGTGGCCTCACTGCGGCTGCAAGACGCCCGCAGCGATGACCGTCAGGGAACCCTGAGAGGAGAGGCCCGCCACTCACAGGTCCTGGAGGGCCCACGGTGCGGGCCCAGCACGGTCACAGGTCACGGGGGGGAGTGGATCAAGCTCTGCCTTTGTGGGGGTGAGGGTGGGGCCTGGGGCTTGGGGGTTCACTCTTCAGTGGTGAATTGAAGGCAGAATGGTGGGAGTTAGGGAAGGAGGGGAGAGGGCGTCCCTGCGGTGGTCCGCTGTGTGGGTCACCAGGGCATTTGGGAAGTGGAAGCTCAGGCTGGCGGTGGCTGGCCCGGCTCCTCACTGGGCACCTTGCTGGTGCTGCAGCGTGCTCATCTGGGGGCCATCTGTGAAACGGACGCCTCACAGCAAAAGCTGTCCATCTAAGGAAGAAACAGAAACTACTACTCAAGCCAAGGTGAGGATTATCACCCAGGAAGAGCCTCTCAGAAAGCTGGCTGGTCATCAGAGGCCAACCCACAGCGACGCAGGTTTCTGAGACAGGCTCTGCGTGACCTGCCATAGGTCGTTTGCACACTCCAGGTCTGTGCGGGCAAGGTGGGGTCCTGGGGACCTGCACGAGGCTAAGAAGCAATGCTGTCTTGTTGGTGCTGGGCGAACGTCGCTCTTCAAGGCTGAGCAGGTGTCCCTGTAAGGGGAGGTGGGTCAATGCAGATACAGACACACAGTGTGCAGGGTCAGGGGAAGACAGGGGAGGCAAACAGCAGACTCTTCTCATCTGCCCGTAAAATATGGGTTTATTTCCTAGGCGTTACACCATGGTCAGAGAAGCAGGCTGCCAGGCAAGTCACGTCAACTGAGAAAATGCACAGCCTAGAGGCTGAGAGTTGTTTCATTTGGGGACACGCCTGAGGACTGGAGTCCAGGAGACAGACTCCCGGTTGCTCTGAGGCTGATTTGAAGAAGTTGGGAGGAGCCAGGATATATTGGAGTGTTTTGAAGAGAAAAAGAGTGTGGTCCAGCCTCAGAACATGACGGCTAATCACCAGGTATCTCCCGTTGACGCGTCGAGCGCTCTCTCCGGGCTCACTGCAGGTGCTCCTCTGATGCGCCCCTTGCCATGCCCCTAGGTCCAGAACCCTGCCTCTCTCCATCCTGAGAGCCCTCAGGGTGCCCTGCTGGAGGCGGTGGGCAGCTGTGATGCGGCGGCCTGATGGCCGCGACTTCCTTCGTGCACTGGCAGGTGACGTTTCTTGTCCGCAGTTTCGATGCATAGAGCAGGTTTGACCCATTGACTTGCTGCTGCACACTTGACATGCTGCTGAGCTCAGCCTGCTCGTGTCTGGGGAGGCTCTGCACGAGGACAGTGCACGTGTGCTGCGCTGCTTCAGTTGGCCCTTTGCAACCCCCTGGACTGTAGCCCGCCAGGTTCCTCTGTCCATGGGATTTTCCAGGCAAGAACCCTGGAGTGGGATGCCATTTCCTCCTCCAGGGGATCTTCCCGACCCAGGGAGCGAGCCGAAGTCTCTTCCGTTTCCTGCACTGGCAGGTGGATTCTTTCCCCCTAGCACCAGCTGGGAAGCCCGTGAGGACATCGGTCTGTAGCTTTTATCGTCTAGGTCTTGTCTGGCCCAGTTGTCAGGCGATGCCGCCCTTGTAGAATAGTAAGGCTATGTCTCTTTCTCTTCAGTCTTTTTTTTGGAAAAGTGTGAGAAGGATTGGTCTTAGCACTTTGAATGTTTGATTTTTGGAGAAGTCACCAACTTGGTTTCTTTGCCGAGAGATGTTAATTTGCTGGTTCAGTCTCCTCCTTAGTCTCACAGGAAGTCTGTTCAGGTCTCCTAGTCACCATTCTTGCTGGTTTAGGTCTTGTGTTTCTCGGAACGTGTGCTTCACCTGTTACCCAACTGGGTCACGTTTGCTCACAAGGCTCTCTTCTAACCCTTGTGTCTGCAGAGTTGGCAGTAATGTCCCCACTTCAATTTCTGACTAGCGTTTGAGCCTTCTGTTCTTGTTAGTTCATCTGGTAGGATCTGTCGACTGTTCATCTTTTCAAAGAGCTACCTTTTGCTTATGTCCGCTTTGTTTTCCCATTTGCTAGTCTTTATCTCCGTTCTAATCGTTATTATTTCTTTCCACTGGCTGCTTTGGGTTTAGCTTTTTTTTCTCTAGTCTGTTTAATCTGAGAAGTGGAATATTTCCTTCCATATCAGTAAACGAAGAACATCACAGTCCTCAGTGATTTCAGCCCTCCAACAAGAGCTGGTGAGCCCTGAGGGGACCCAGAGGAGAAGAACCCCTGCCATCCAGCCCTGGATGCAGCCTCTCCCCCAGGGAGCCCTGGGTGGGGGGCACAGGCTGTGAGCACACGGGGCCTGGTCCAGGGAGCCGAGGTGCCTATCAAAGTGAGCCCAGACTTGCGCATCCTCCCAAATACAGAAAAGCGCTACATTCCTTAGCCTGGGATATCTGGCTTTCTTTAATTAACAATAATCTTGATGTTCCTGCCACTTGTCCTTTGTTGCAAAAACTGCTATATATATCCAAGCTCCCCCCGCACCTCCCCAAAGAAGCCGCTCAGGACTGTCTGAGAGAGTGCTCCCTGGGCTGCTGTCCCCATCTTGCCCCAAATAAAACTGCACTTGCAACTCTGACGCTGTGCAGTTTCCCCCTGATGAACTGTAAAATTAAGCCGTTGATTTGAAATCTGTCTTCTTTCTAAAATGTGATTACAGTCATAACCGCTTAGCAGCATGTTGACAAAAAACAAAAATTACATTCACAACCTAAAAGCTGAGAGGTATGTTTTATTCAGTGGGCATTCTAAGGCCTTCAAGCCCAAGAGACTGCATCTCAAGTGACCCGGAGAGACCTGCTCCGAGAAAGGGGTCGAGATATACAGGAGTTTTGCAGCAAAGGGCAGGGGTAGGAACAAAAGACTCAGTTCTGTTCAGTTCAGTTGCTCAGTCATGTCCGGCTCTTTGTGACCCCATGGACTGCAGCACACCAGGCCTCCTTGTCCCAGAGCGCTTACTCAAACTCGTGTCCATCGAGTCAGTGATGTCATCCAACCATCTCATCCTCTGTCATCCCCTTCTCCTGCCTTCAATCTTTCCCAGCATCACGATTTTTTCCAATGAGTCAGTTCTTCGTATCAGGGGGCCGAAGTGTTAGAGTTTGAGCTTCATCATCAGTCCTTCCAATGAATATTCAGGACTGATTTCCTTTAGGATGGACTGGTTGGTCTCCTTGCAGTCCAAGGGACTCTCAAGAGTCTTCTCCAACACCACAGTTCAAATGCATCAGTTCTTCAGTGCTCAGCTTTCTTTATAGTCCAACTGTCACATCCATACATGACTACTGGAAAAACCACAGCTTTGACTAGATGGACCTTTGTTGACAAAGTAATGTCTCTGCTTTTTAATATGCTGTCTAGGTTGGTCATAGCTTTTCTTCCAAGAAGCAAGCGTCTTTTAATTTCATGGCCAAGAAAATAAGGTCTGACACTGTTTCCACTGTTTCCCCATCTATTTCCCATGAAGTGATGGGACCAGATGCCATGATCTTCATTTTCTGAATACTGAGCTTTAAGCCAACTTTTCACTCTCCTCTTTCACTTTCATCAAGAGGCTTTTAGTTCTTCTTCACTTTCTGCCAGTAAGGGTGGTGTCATCTGCATATCTGAGGTTATTGACATTTCTCCCGGCAATCTTGAATCCAGCTTGTGCTTCTTCCAGCCCAGCGTTTCTCATGATGTACTCTGCATATAAGTTAAATAAGCAGGGTGACAACATACAGCCTTGACGTACTCCTTTCCAGATTTGGAACCAATCTGTTGTTTCATGTCCAGTTCTAACTGTTGCTTCCTGACCTGCATACAGATTTCTCAGGAGGCAGGTAAAGTGGTCTGATATTCTCATCTCTTTCAGAATTTTCCGCAGTTTGTTGTGATTCATACAAAGGCTTTAGTGTAGTCAATAAAGCAGAAGTAAATGTTTTTCTGGAATCTCTTGTTTTTTCTGTGACCCGGTGGGTGTTGGCAATTTGATCTCTGGCTCCTCCTTCTTTTCTAAATCCATCTTGAACATCTGGGAGTTCACGGTCCATGTACTATTGAAGCCTGGCTTCGAGAATTTTGAGTCAACAAAAGAGTCCGAAATGCAGTACTTGGATGCAATTTCAAAAATGACAGAATGATCTCTGTTCGTTTCCAAGGCAAATCATTCAACATAATAGTAATCCAAGTCTATGCCCCAAGCAGGAATGCTGAAGAAGCTGAAGCTGAACAGTTCTATGAAGACCTACAAGACCTTCTAGAACTAACACCCCCCCAAAGGCTGTCCTTTTCACCATAGGGGGCTGGAATGTAAAAGTAGAACGTCAAGATACCTGGGGTAACAGGCAAATTTGGCCTTTCAGTACAAAATGAAGCAGGGCAAAGGTTAACAGAGTTTTGCCAAGAGAACACACTGGTCATAGCAAACACCCTCTCCCAACAACACAAGGGACAACTCTACACGTGGAAATCATCAGATGGTGAATACTGAAATCAGAGTGATTATATTCTCTGCAGCCAAAGATGGAGAAGTTCTATACAGTCAGCAAAAACAAGACCAGGGGCTAACGGTGGCTCAGATCATAAATTCTTTATTGCCAAATCCAGACTTAATTGAAGAAAGTAAGGAAAACCACTAGACCGTTCAGGTGTGACCTAAATCAAATCCCTTACGATTATACAGTGGAAGTGAGAAAAAGATTCAAGGTATTAGATCTGATAGACAGAGTGCCTGAAGAACTATGGACGGACACTGTACAGGAGGAAGGATCAAGACCATCCCCAAGAAAAAGAAATGCAAAAAGGCAAAATGGTTGTCTGAAGAGGCCTTACAAATAGCCAAGAAAAAAAGAGAAGTGAAAGGCAAAGGAGAAAAGGAAAGATATACTCACTTGAGTGCAGAGTTCCAAAGAATATCAAGGAGAAATAAGAAAGCCTTCCTTAGTGATCAATGCAAAGAAATAGAGGAAAACAATAGAATGGGAAAGACTAGAGATCTCTTCAAGAAAATTAGAGATACCAAGGGAACATTTCATGCAAAGATGGGCTCGATAAAGGACAGAAATGGTATGGATATAACAGAAGCAGAATATATTAAGAAGAGGTTGCAAGAATACACAGAAGAACTTTACAAAAAACATCTTCATGACCCAGATAACGACGATGGCGTGATCACTCACCTAGAGCCAGACATCCTGGAATGTGAAGTCAAGTGGGCCTTAGAAAGCATCACTACGAACAAAGCTGGTGGAGGTGATGGAATTCCAGTTGAACTATTTCAAATCCTAAAAGATGATGCTGTGAAAGTGCTGCACTCAGTATGTCAGCAAATTTGGAAAAGTCAGCAGAGGCCAGCTGGAAAAGGTCAGCTTTCATTCCAATCCCAAAGAATGTTCAAACCAAAGATTACTGGTAATAAAAGACGATTCTGGACTTCCTGGTGGTCCAGTGGTTAAGGCGCTGGGCTACCAGCTCAGGGAGCGTGGGTTCATCCTGGTCAGGGAACAAAGACCCCCCCCATGCAGTGCAGTCAAAACACCTACAATTTAGCACCAGTTGGAAATTGCAAGAGTCTCGGCTCACTGAAGCCATTCCTTTGACTTGCACCTCAGCTACCTGGGACGAGGGTGCCGTGTTCACATCCTGAGCTTCCCCAGGCTGTGCCGCTGGACGTGGCTGGGCAGGCTGATGGCTGCTAGATGGCAGGCATTCTTTCCTTCATGAGCTCCTCAGGGTCCAGCAGCTCACCACCGTGGGTGGCTGCAACTGCCAGGACTGGACGCCTTCATCTGCTGCTACGGCAGGAACTCTTCCATTTCGCCACCGCTTTGCCTGCAGGCTTTAAGTTCTGTTATGTTTTCGTTTTCATTCATCTAAGTATTTTCTAATTTCCCTTCAATTCTTCTTTGACTCGTTGATTGTATTGTTTAATTTCCACAGATGTATGAATTCGTCATCTGTTACAGATTTCTAACTTTCTCTGTTACAGTCGGAGAAGATACTTGGCATGATATCTATCTTTTAAAATCAATTGAGACTCGCTTCATCGCCTAACGCATGGTCTGTCCTGGAAAATGTCTGGTGTGCATCTGAGAGGGGTCTCCACGCTGTCGTGTTGGCTGGAGTGCTCTGTCAGGCCTGGTCAGTTTGTCGTGGGTTTGAGTCCTGGTTCCCTTCTGATCTTCCGTCTGGTTGTCGTGTCCATTGTTGTGAGTGGCGTGTTGAAGTCTCCAGCTATCACTGTGGAATCGTCTGCTTTTCCAGCTCTGTTGGTGTCTTTTTGCCTGGTAATTTTTGATGGTCTGGTGTTAGATGCATATTTACAATTGTTGTAGCTACTTGCTGTGCCGCTGCTAAGTCGGTTCAGTCGTGTCCAACTCTGTGCAACCCCACAGACGGCAGCCCACCAGGCTCTCCCTGGTGATTCTCCAGGCAAGAACACTGGAGTGGGTGCCATCGCCTTCTCCAATGCATGAAAGTGAAAAGTGAAAGTGAAGTCACTGAGTCATGTCCGACTCTCAGCGACCACATAGACTGCAGCCCACCAGGCTCCGCCGTCCCTGGGATTCTCCAGGCAAGAGCACTAGAGTGGGTTGCCATTTCCTTCTCCAGTGCATGAAAGTGAAAAGTGAAAGTGAAGTTACTGAGTCGTGTCCAACTCTCAGTGACCCCATGGACTGCAGCCCACCAGGCTCCGCCGTCCCTGGGAGTCTCCAGGCGAGAGCACTGGAGCGGGCGCCATCGCCTTCTCCCACTTGCTGTGCTGACGCTTTTGTTCATGTGTGATTTCCTTCTCCATCTCTTACACCATTTTCTTATTTCAAGTCTGTTTTGTTCGACATTAGTGCAGCCACCCTTGCTCTTTCTTGGTTACTGTTTGCATGGAGTGGCTTTTCCCAGCCTTTCACTTTATTTGTGTCTTTGGATCTCTACATCACAGACTCAGTGGACATGAGTTTAGGTAAACTCTGAGAGTTGGTGATGGACAGGGAGGCCTGGCGTGCTGCAAGTTCATGGAGTCACAAAGAGTCAGACATGACTGAGCAACTGAACTGAACTGAACTGAGCCTTTTGCAGGCCACCTTTCATTGAATCATAAGTTTTTATCCATTCTGCAAATCTCTGCTTTTTGATTGGAGAGTTTAACCATTTACATTTAAAGTAATCACTGATAAGTAGAGACTTACTCTGTCATTACACTATTTGTTTCCTATATGCCTCACAGGTTCCCTACATGCCTCACAGGTTTCCTACATGCCTCACAGGTTTCCTACATGCCTCACAGGTTCCCTACATGCCTCACAGGTTTCCTACATGCCTCACAGGTTCCCTACATGCCTCACAGGTTTCCTACATGCCTCACAGGTTTCCTACATGCCTCACAGGTTCCCTACATGCCTCACAGGTTTCCTACATGCCTCACAGGTTTCCTACATGCCTTATAGGTTTCCTATATGCCTCACAGGTTTTAGTCCATCATTTCCTGTCTTCTTTTGTGCTTAGTTGATTTTTTGTGTATAACTTTCACCTCTCTTCCTCATTTGCTTGTGTGTGTGCTCTATAGCTCTGAAGGGAGGAAGGCTCTGGCCCTTTAAGTCCACATGCTCTGTGTTGCTGCTCCGGGAGGCTGGGGAGACACTCCTGCTTCCTCCTCCTCCATCTCTAGGAATCCTCTCTCAGCTGTTTTTAAAAGAAGCATTTCCCTGCCAGATCGCTTCCTTCACCCTGAAGACCGTGGCCCTCACCCGCCTTAAACTGCCTTTATTCCCTCCTCCCAGGTGTGCGGCTGTCCCAATTCAACTGGGAAGTGGGGACCAGAAGTATCAGGTAGGCTATGACTCGTTTGAAAAGACCCTGATGCTGAGAAAGATTGAAAGTGGGGGGAGAAGGGGCCGACAGAGGATGAGGTGGCTGGATGGCAGTACCGGCTCGATGGATGTGAGTCTGAGTGAACTCCGGGAGTTGGTGATGGACAGGGAGGCCTGGCGGGCTGCAGTCCATAAGGTAGCAAAGAGTCGGACACAACTGAGCGACTGAACCGCACTGATGCCTAGTATTATCTGGTGTGTAGAGTCTTGTGAACAGATGGCATGCCCCTAACAGACCAGATTTGTTTGCACACGGCATTGGACAGTGGAGAACACAGCCTGTGGGCTTGCATGGCTGGGGGCTGAGGGGGTCTGCACGACATGGCCCTGGGTCCAGGGAGGCCCCTCTGCCCTTGGCAGTGGGGCTCCTCCAATAGTACCCTCACTGCACATATCTCAAAGGGAAACAAGAAGAGACCAGCGCTTGACGGTCCCAAATGAAGAGAGAGAGCTCTGTCGCAGGTCCCCGAGGAGGATGCTGGGAGCAGCCAGAACACCTCCTGCCTCTAAGACAGATGCTCAGCCAGTCTTGCAAGCTTGGCCCCAGACTGCGGGGCCCTCCTCTGCTCTGCCCAGCACGGGCACCACACGCGCGGGTCCTCGGACTTCTCACCTCCGTCTGTGGCGGGATCATGGACGCGACACCGTCTTGGACAGAGAACGAAGGGACTGGGAGGCCTGTGCTGTCCCTCCTGGTATCTCGTCTCACTGAAGGACTCAAAAATAGTCCGAACGTCAGTTGAGCTGTCACCTGATCTGTGTACAACTCTTAGTGTCCCTGACGTCAGCACCAAGTACACACTTCGTTAGGAAGGAGGAAGTGGGGTGAAGGCAGAAATGGATAAACCCTCTTTGTTGTTGTTGTGCAGCAGAAACTAACACAGCATGGTAATGCAATTATGTCTGTGTGAGTCGCTCAGCCGTGTCCAACTCTTTGTGACCCCGTGGACTGTAGCCCACAAGGCTTCTTTGTCCATGAGATTCTCTAGGCAAGAATACTGGAGTGGGTTGCCATTCCCTTCTCCAGAGGATCTTTCTGACCCAGGGATCGAACCTGGGTCTCCTGCATTGCAGGCAGATTCTCTACCTTTTGAGCTATACGGAAGTCCTCTTAGTAAATGTAAATAGTATACAGTATCTTAGAACGAAAACGTTGGAGTGAATAAAAACAGAACTGGGAGCTAAGCTTTGTAGATGGCAGAGTGGCTTGGCTCAGAGGAGCTCGTCCGCAGATAACAATCCTGCACTCAGGGGAAACAGGAAGCACAAGGTGAAGGCACTGGAGAGTGACTTAGACACAGACTGCCCTTGAGAGGAGGCCCTGCAGCAGGCGAGGTTCACGTGCTACAGCTTTTGCCTGAGGACACAGCTGTGTGGTGTGGGCAGGTGGAACCCGAGAGAGCGCTGCAGCTTTGATGGCTGGAAGAGTCAGACATCAGGAAGTGAAGGCTAAAATCACAAAGTGGAAGGAGCTCACATCTGTGTGCAAATCCACCCAAATCCTCAGCTGACTTGTGTAGGGAAGATGCCAATGGTCCCACGAGAAAGAACCGGGTGGGGGGCACTGCCACCCACAAGGCAGGGACGGAGCTGGCGTTGAGTTCAGCTGGGCAAGCGGCCGGCTGGGATGAAGGTGAACCCTCATCACGTGAAGACCACAGAATCCAGAGGCACTACACGGGAACCAGCATGCGGACCGGCAGCAGGCGTGCGCCGGTGAGACAGGACACGGGAGGCCGGTCCAGGACGCACGCCCCGCAGAAGCCTGCCTGGCAGGCCGGTACGACAAAGGGCAAACTTCGACCCGCTCAAGGAATTCAAGAAAAACGTAGGCATAACGAACGCACAGGGAGTCTCGGCAGAGAAATGGAAACGGTTTTTTGAAAAGAACCAAACAGAGATCTGGGACTTATGTGCTGGGTCATAAAATAAGTCTCAAATATTTCCAGTGTGAAATCAGAGTATATTCTCTGATCACAAGGAAGTTAAATTAGAAATCAATGAGGATTGGACACAAATATTTGTAAATTAGAGAATACACTCTTAAACAATTCATGGGTCAAAAGAAATCACCAGGAAATTAAAAAGCACGTGGGGCTGCGTGGCAATGAGCACGCATGCGTGTGCCCTGCCGCTTCTGCCGCGCCCGACTCTGTGCCCCTGTGGCCACCGGGGAAGCCCCATGAAGGACATATGAGTGTGTGTGTCAGCTGCTCAGTCGTGTCTGGCTCTTTGCAGCCCCACAGACTGTAGCCTGCCAGGCTCCTTTGTCCATGGAATTTTCCAGGGAAGAATACTGGAGTGGATTGCCATTCCCTTCTCCAGAAGATAATGAATATATAACGTGTCAAATCTGTTAACTAAGCAAAAACAAGCTTAACAGGATAATTATACCTTCAAATGCTCACATCAGAAAAAAATTTCCAAGAATTCACTTTAGGAAGTTTCAGAAACTGAGTAAATTAAATGCAAAACAAGTAGAAAGAAGAAAGTGATGGCCAAAGGAAAAAATGATCATAAATTACTAATATCAGGGATACAAGAGAAGATATCACTACAGATTCTATGGACTTTAAGTGGACACTGAAGTGAAGTCGCTCAGTCATGTCCGACTCTTTGCGACCCCGTGGACTGTAGCCTACCAGGCTCCTCAGTCCAAGGGATTTTCCAGGCAAGAGTGCTGGAGTGGGGTGCCATTTCCTTCTCCAGGGGATCTTCCCAACCCAGGGGTCGAACCTGGGTCTTCCACATTGTAGGCAGATGCTTTACTGTCTGAGCTACCAGGGAAGGTAATTGGACACTATCAGAACACTATAAACAAGCTTACTCTGATACATTTAACCATTTACACAGTATACAAGTTCTGTTAAAAACATAGCTCACCAAGATTGTGAGACAGATGGCAGACAGACAGAATGCCCTGTTTCCTGGGTGAGAACTTTGATGAACTGAATACTATTACAGATAGCACCTTATTTGCTGGAGAAATTGAATTTGTTATGAATGCCTGGCCTGTGTGCTTGTGATAAGTCGCTTCAGTCGTGTCCGACTCTTTGTGACCCCATGGACTGTAGCCCGCCAGGCTCCTCTGTCCATGGAGATTCTCCAGGCAAGAATACTGGAGTAGGTTGCCATTTCCTCCCCCAGAGGATCTTCCCAACCCAGGGATCGAACCCTCATCTCTTGCATCTCCCGCACTGCAGGCAGATTCTTTACCACTGAGCCACCTGGGAAGCTCTGCAAAAGGCGATACAGCATGACAAAGTAGTGTTTTCCCAGGAATGGATGCAAGACTAGGTTAGTATTGAAAATCAAATCAAGGGAATCCATCACATTGGCAAAGTAAAGGAGAACATCATATAAACATCAAAATAGAAGCAGAAAGGCCATTTACCAAAATTCAAAACCCTTGCAAGATAAAAGGGCTCAGCAACAAAGGCATCAGGGTAAATCCAACCACTAACATCGGACTTAGTGGCCAAATGCCAACTGCTTCTCCGAGCCCAGGGACAAGGAGAGCAAGCCTGTTCTGACTGTGTCTAGGCCACACTTTACTGCAGGTGTTAGAGCATTCCTGCAAGAGAGAAATGGGAGTAAAGATTGGCCAAGGAAAGGTAAAACCCCTTCTAACCGTCACTCCAAACCTTTGTTGTGACGAGACAAAAGCCGAGGAGCATACACTCGCCTCACATAACCATCTACCGATGATGCAAGTGTCAACTCGGAGACTGTTAAGGAGCCTGTAAAACGACAACTAGCGTTGTTAAGAGCTTAGCTGTGTCTCAGAATACAACATCAGTTAAGTCTCTATACAGTGACAGCAAATAACCTGGAAATAGAAATGTTGAATTGCTCGGTTTTTAACAGCATCAGAACTGTAAAATACTTAGGAGTAAATTTAACAGAAGTTTATAGGGCGTCTCTGAGACCCACCGAGAGATGAAAGATCAGGAGCCCGGGGAGATGGCCTTCTCGGGTTGGGACGTTTGTTGTTGATGGTTGCCAGCTGTCCCCCAGCCGGGCTGTAGACTCCAGGCCGTCAGACGGGTCTGGGGTGGGGGCGGGGCGTGGGGAGACCCTGATTCCGAAAGCAGCCTTCAGCGTCAACGGCTCCAGTGCCGGCTCTGTTCTACCCCTCGTGGCTCGGCCTGGGAGGGGACGCAGGGGGCCTCTGGGTCCTCCTCCCACAAGAGGGAAGGAGGCACCCCTCGGAGGCACAGAGAGGCTGCTGGCCTGGCCCAGAGTCCCCCAGCTGGACAGAGACCCTGTGGGCCCCAAGCGCTCACCGCGCGTGCGCAAGGGGCGCCCAAAGCCTCGCCCCCATCTCCTCCTCGCCGCCCTGCCCTCAGCCGAGTGGGCCTAAAAGGGCACTTGCAGACCACTCTTTGGGGCTTCCTGTCTTCATTCTCAGGGCTGAGAAAGACAGGCTAACCCTGGGGTGTGCCTTTGCTCTAAAGCGCTGGGGTCAGGGGAGGTGGGGATGGCATCCCAGAGGTGGGCTCCCAGGGACCAGGGCCTGGCTCGCAGCCTCCCCGCATCGCCCGAGTGTGGGGACATCACGGGGCCGCCTGTGATGAGGACGTGGGACCCTGGCCTCCGAGGCCATCCTGCCCTGGGGCACGCCACCAGGCGGGCCCTGCCCTGCCCACCCTGGGCAGTGGGTGGACCTGCTTTGGCCCTGAGACGCCAGGTGTGAGCGAGGCCCAGGGAAGTTCTCACTGCCCCTGGCGGGATGGGGACCTTTGACGAAGCCCCAGGACCACCGAGAGGGCTGTCGGGGTTTCCTTGCAGGCTTGGGACCAGCACGGAGCTAAGGCAGTACGTGGGCAACACCGCATCCTCCGTCCTAATCCCTAAATTGGCAGCAAGCTTCCCCCTCTGATAAGCTCGGCCTTGTTTTGAATGTCACCCAGTCTCAGAACACTGTGTTTTAAAGATTTCTTCACATCTGCTCTGCCCTGCTTAGGGCATCACGTGACACCCAGCATAAGGCGTTCCCTTCTCTGCTCTTAATCCTTCGATTTCTGCTGATACTTAATATTTCCAACTTCTGAGCCTTCACACGGGTATTATGCTCTTGTTTGCTACAGAATTAAAGGCAGGAAGGGAAGGGAATAAACAAAGCAACGCCTTTTGCGTGGCAAACTCCCGTGGCCCTCACCCCGGGCTTCCTGTTAGGTGGCTGCCCAGCGCCCTAGCCACCTGGGCAGGTGTGGAAGGTGTCACACCGCCAGGCCTCTCGAAACTGTGCTAAAGTGGCTGGGTGGAGGGGAGATGGGAGGAGCTTGAGGAAAACCAAGTGTGCACTGTTTATAACTGTCCTTTTAAAGCAGATTTACAACCTAAAATTACTGTGTGAATTAGCAACGTGTTTCCCCTTGGAACAGCATGCTTGCTTTTAGGGTAATTTTTCAAGTTGTGGACAGAACTCGTTTTGACTTTTTGTGATTGCAGCCACAGGTGGAATCATAGGACAGAACTTGGCTGCTTCCAACTTGTACAGAAAGCAAGCTGCAGCTCTAGGCACTGCCTCTTTGGCAGATGCTGTAGAGGAGCCGCGGAGACTTCCTGCTCCAGCTCTGGGGCAGCCCCAGCCCCTTCAGGGCTGGCTGGGTCCAGGTGCCCGAGCGACCACCTCACAAAGCTGTCGGGGTCCACCTCTCAGCCGCTTTCTTCTCTGCGGGGCTGTTGGGGCCCGCCTCTCAGCCGCTTTCTTCTCTGCGGGGCTGTCGGGGCCCGCCTCTCAGCCGCTTTCTTCTCTGCGGGGCTGTCGGGGCCCGCCTCTCAGCCGCTTTCTTCTCTGCGGTTCCATTCTCACGACGGGTGGGCTGTCCTGAGTGGCAGCAAATAGATTCCAGCTCCAAAGTCTGGTGCAAACACCAGCCACCTCTTTCCTAAGAGTTAGCAAGTCTTGATTCAGGCTCTCCCTCAATCACCTTGAGTTGGGGTCTACCCTGGTGCCTTGGGAACATGTGACCCAGAAGGCAGCCCCTAGGAAAACCTAGACTTTGAAATCAGAGGTGGGAAGCTGAAGCTGCAGCCAGAGAAGATCCCCACCAGCTGGTGAGGCTAGGGGAGGAGGAGCCCACTCCGTCGTGGGACAGGCCGAGGGCAGGACTCCGCAGACAGGAGCCGTGGGGCGGGCCGGGGTGCCGGGGCAGGGGGGGGAAGGAGGGCTGGTTCATACTGGGAGGGGCCGGGTCCTTCCCTGCCGGCAGCAATGGGAACCCATGCAGGGTTCACACAGGGTGCGGTCACTCTAGCTGCCGGGGAGGTCACTCCGGCTGCCTGGGTTTGTAATATCAGAGCTGATGCAAAGCGTGGCACCCACGCACTCTCAAGGCTGGATGGGCAGACAGAGAACGGGTGGCTGGTGGATGGATGAGGGAGTGAACTGAGAGGGTGGAGCCTGAAGGGAGAGAGCTTGGTCCTGAACCTTAGCTCAGAGACCCCCTCGGCAGGCCTGAGCCCGTTTGGCTCCCTCCTCTGTAAAATCGGGATCATGGGGCAGGACCCCAACACTGGGGTTGGGGTCCCATGCTGTTGGGGGAGGAGGGTGCACGTTTCTTTCATGACTGGTCTGGACCCGCTGGGACTGACTCCTGGAAGGAAGGCTCTTCCTGGCCCCGCCAGCACCAGCCCTGTCCTCACCAGGCGGAGAGGCCCACTGACCTCACACAGTGGGCCGCTCCGGGCCGACGCAGGCAGACCTCACTCCACTGCACTTCACAGACGCTGCGGTTTTTGTTGCTGTTGTTGTTTGTTTGTTTGTTGCAGACTGGAGGCTTGTGGCGACCCTGCGCTGACCACGCCCATCGGCACCATCTTCCTGACAGCATTTGCTCACTCACTGTCTCCGTCACATTTTGATGATTCTTGAAATATTTTAAGTTCTTCCCAGCAAAAAGTGTGACTCTCTGAAGACTCAGAAGATGGTTAGCATGTTTTAGAAGTAAACTACTTTTAATTTTTAATTTCATGGCATGAAATTAAAAGACGCTTACTCCTTGGAAGGAAAGCTATGACCAGCCTAGATAGCATGTTCAAAAGCAGAGACATTACTTTGCCAACTAAGGTCCGTCTAGTCAAGGCTGTGGTTTTTCCTGTGGTCATGTATGGATGTGAGAGTTGGACTGTGAAGAAGGCTGAGCACCGAAGAACTGATGCTTTTGAACTGTGGTGTTGGAGAAGACTCTTGAGAGTCCCTTGGACTGCAAGGAGATCCAACCAGTCCATTCTGAAAGAGATCAGCCCTGGGATTTTTTGGAAGGAATGATGCTAAAGCTGAAACTCCAGTACTTTGGCCACCTCATGCAAAGAGTTGACTCATTGGAAAAGACTCTGATGCTGGGAGGGATTGGGGGCAGGAGGAGAAGGGGACGACAGAGGATGAGATGGCTGGATGGCATCACGGACTCGATGGACATGAATCTGAGTGAACTTCAGGAGTTGGTGATGGACAGGGAGGCCTGGCGTGCTGCGATTCATGGGGTCGCAAAGAGTTGGACATGACTGAGCGACTGAACTGAACTGAACTGAACTTTTAATTTAGCTGTGTACATTTTTTTATACAATGCTTTTGCACACTTAATAGACTGTAGTACAAAGTGAACATAACTCTGATACACACATCCGCGTTGGAAGCCCGGAAGTCTGTGCGGCTCTTTGTTGTGACGCTTTATTGGTGTGTGCCGTGTGCTCAGTCGTGTCCGACCCTGTGCGACCCCATAGGCTGTAGCCCACCAGGCTCCCCTGTCCATGGGACTCTCCAGACTAGAGCACTGGAGTGGGCTGCCGTTTCCTCCTCCAGCTTTACTGGCATCTGGAACCAAACCCACAGCACCTCCAAGGCTGCCTGAGTTGTGAAAGGAAAGGAAGCATTATCGCACAGCTGGCAGACCGGTTTTGATCTCACCTGGCCCCAGGTCTGTGGAAGGCAAGGGTGAGCATGATATGAACACTGTATATTGGGCTAATTCACCCAAGACCAGGTTGTGTGCATCAAGCCAAAGCTGGGTGCTAAGTGTTCCCACTCCCCTCCAATGCCTCCTAATGGTAATAATCATTGTTTTCTCAACTTTGAAAATTTATTTCTTTTTTATAGAAGCAATAACTCAAACATTCTTCAGACATATCATGAAACAGAAAGCCTGTCACAGATACCACACTGTATGTGATATGATATGAAGATAAAGAGATAACAAACATAGTCTTTCCTGCACCTGCTTAATCATTGAGATGATAAATGCATTTAAACCCTGCCTGCATGTGTGTCTGTTGAGGGTTCCTGGTTACAGGTTCAAGGGGTTTTGGTCATAAAAAAAAAAAAAAGGCAGGATCACTGTATGTGGCACAGGGGACATGAATTGGCTGCAAGAAGTAACCTGGCTGTTGAGACAGCAAAGTGCTTCAGGGCAAGCTTTCAGCGCAGCGGGTGGCGTCGGGATGAAACACATTCAGGCATTTTATGTTTTATTCTTTAATATTTTCCTACAGTCACTGAGACTTGTTTTGTGGCCTAGCATGTGGTCTACGCTGGAGCGTGCTCCACGTGCAGCTGAAAAGAAAGTGTGTTCTGCTGCTTCTGGATGGGATGTGCAGTAAAGAACCATGCGAGCCCACCTGATCTAACGCGCAATTTAATGCCAGTGTCTCCTTCCTGGCTTTCTGGGAGATCTGTCCATCGGTGTAAGTGGGGCGCTGGAGCTCCCCACTATTACTGTATTACTGCTGATGTCCCCTTTGGCAGCTGTTAGCACTCGCCTCACGTATTGAGGCGCTCCTGCGTTGGGTGCGTATATATTTCCAACTGTTACGTCTTCTCTTGGATTGATCCCTCGATCGTACGTAGAGTCCCTTGTCTCTGGTGACGGTCTTTGTCCTCAGTCTGTTTAGCCTGACATGAGTATTGCAGCTCCAGCTTTCTATTGATTTCTATTTGCATGGAATGCATTTTTCCATCCCCTCAGTTTTAGTTTGCGTGTCTTTAGCTCTGAAGTGAGTCTCTTGTAGATAGTATACATATAAGTCTTGTTTTTATATCGATTCAGCTACTCTAAATGGAGCATTTGGTCTACTTACATTTAAAGTAATTATTGATAGGTATGTACTTATTGCCATTTTTTAAATAAGTTTTTATGTGGACCATTTTAAAAATCTTGATTGAATTTGCTATAATATTGCTCCTGTTTCATGCTTTGGTTTTTTGGCCACAGGGTATATGGGACCCTTAGCTCCCCGGCCAGGGGTCACAGTCACCCCCTCGTTGGAAGGCAAGGTCCTGGACTCTGGAGCAAGCTCCCTTATCGGCATTTGTTAATTGCTTGGGGGCTGTTTTTGAAGGTCGTTTTTGTTCCTTTCGGTTTCTTTTTTGCTCTTCCCTTGTGATTTGATATCTAGCTTTAGTGTTCTGTTTGGATTCCTCTTTTTTTTTGTGCACCTATTATAAACTTTTGGTTGGCAGCTATTATGAAGTTTTTACATAGCAATCTGTATTTACACATGATTATTTTAAGTTGCTTTTAACTTAATCTCTTAAGCTCAGTGCATTTTAACAATGCTACAATTTTTTCCCTCCTTCATGATTACTCTTTTGACATTATATTTTGTATCTTTTGGTTTTGTGGTATCTCTTAATTACTTATTTTAGATGATTTGACTACTTTTGTCTTTTAACCTTCCTACTAACTAGTAGGAATGTTTAGTATATGTGGTTGGTTTCCCATCTTTCCTGTATATTTGCCTTTTTCCAGTGAGATTTTCCCTGAGCACTGGGGCTCAGCTCTCAGCAATACCCACAGGAGTGGCCACAGCCCCAGAGCTCTTCCAAGATGGAAGGTGGAGGTCTGTGTTGTTCTGGGCACCCCCCTCAGGACCTCAGTTACTGTGCCAGGGCCTGAGGGCCCACCTTGCTGTTTATGGCTCAGAGGTTCCCACCTTCAGAAGAGAGCTATTGTTTCGTGCCACCTGGTCCTGCAGGAAGCATCTCCAGAAGCTCAGGCTGAGCCTGCTGGCCCAGGCCCTTTGACAGCTAATACTTAGGACACTGTGATCGATATCCTTGTTTTGCAGTCATGCCACTGCTTTGCTTAGTCATAAATGATGCAATTGGGAACATGTTGTTTTTTTTTCTCCAAAGAAAGACAACTGCCAAGTCATGGTTCCTTCTTGAAGGGAGCAGCATCCAGGGCTCAAACCTCTGAGCTCCACGTCTCCACCCAAAGTGTCTACAGAGAAGTTAACTGTTGTCCCGTAACTAGCTACCCCAAGACTTCAGCAACTGGAAAGAACCAACACTCTGCTGCCCTGGCTCCTGGGTGAAGGTCTGGGGGTCAGCCGGCTGCTCTGAATCAGGGGGTCTCAGGGGAGCTGCACTCCTGCCCGGAGGCTCGTTGTGGGTGGTGGATGCCCACCCAAGCTTGTGCACATGGGTGGGCAGGAGGCATCGGTTCCACCCCAGAGGCTGCCAGGGCAACACCCAGAGCACGAGTGCATGAGACAGCTCCCAGGTAGGAACACGGCCCAGCCCACAGTGACACCCCTTCACACCTGCCGTCTGCCCCAGCCTCCCTGGTGTGTGAGGGAGGCGACGCACAAGGAGGGAAGCAGGGAGGATCGTGAGGCCGGGAGGATCACAGGCTCTGCGGGGTGGCCACAGCATGGGGACACAGCGGGGCGGCCACAGCATGGGGACACAGCGGGGCGGCCACAGCATGGGGACACAGCGGGGCGGCCACAGCATGGGGACACAGCGGGGCGGCCACAGCATGGGGACACAGCGGGGCGGCCACAGCATGGGGACACAATGAGGTGGCCACAGCATGGGGACACAGCGGGGCAGCCATGGCATGGGGACACAGTGAGGACACCGCATGGGAACACAGTGGGGACACAGGGAGGCGGATTTTCTCCTTTATTTTAATGGACATTTGTTGGTTGCCTGGTGTGTCTCTAACGTCGCGCCACGTTTTGCAGCAAAAGATCAGACATCCGACGAGAACTGAACAGTCACACTGTTCAATTGTCATGTTTTTCTGCAGAAAGAATTGGCCTTGCAGAGAGATGCAGAAACTGCCCCAGATACAAAGGCATAATTAGCTGATAATAGAGAGAATTTCCATTTCTATTCTACTCCACACAATTCTAAGAGAAAAGCACAACTTTTGCCTTGAGGAAGAATCTGGAAAGAAAATTCTTGGAAGATAAATGCTTTCTAATGAATGAATGAATGATCACAGATACAATATTTTCCATAAACTATAGATGAAGTTACTGGTCCACAGTGAAATTAAGAGAAAAATAGGGGATCTCAGCATGTGAAGGCACAGTTTGGAATAATCAAGAAAGAAGGCTGATTCAGGGGCACAAGAGATGACGAAACAGAAACACAGCAGCCGGGGTAGAAGAGAGACGGCATCAGGGTCTCTTGCAACCAGAGAGAAGGCCTTAGGTATAATTAGAGGGGTTCCCTTGACATCCAAAAGGTATAATTTTCTTATTAAGAATATTCACTGTCGATGATGTATTATAATGAAATTTCACTATCTATTTGAAAATATAATTACCTTTTTAGTCAATGATAATGAGTCATATACCTTGTGTATCAGTGAACGAGGGCATAGGCAGGAAGCAGAACCTCAGTTATTTGAAGATATTCAGTTCAGTCGCTCAGTCATGTCCAACTCTTTGTGACCCCATGGACTATAGCACGCCAGGCCTCCCTGTCCATCACCAACTCCTGGAGTCTACCCAAACCCATGTCCACTGAGTCGGTGGTGCCATCCAATCATCTCATCCTCTGTCGTCCCCTTCTCCTCCCACCTTTAATCTTTCCCAGCATCAGGGTCTTTTTCCAATGAGTCAGCTCTTTGAATCAGGTGGCCAAAATATTGGAGTTTCAACTTCAGCATCAGTCCTTCCAATGAATATTCAGGACTGATTTCCTTTAGGAGGGACTGGTTGGATCTCCTTGCAGTCCAAGGGACTCTCAAGTCTTCTCCAACAAAAGCACCTTTCAAAAGCATCAGTTCTTCAGCCTTCAGTTTTCTTTACAGTCCAACTCTCACACTAGAGGTGCAGATTTTATTCCAAAATTTCCCACTGTCACATTTACACAGGGAGTTGAATAGAAAGTGTTGTTAACTGGATATGATGTTTATCAGGTAACTGAAGGGTATCTTTTATCTTTTAAAATTTGTTTGACTGCACTGGGTCTTAGCTGTGGCATGTGGGATCTAATTCCCCAACCAGGGATCAAACCCCAGCCCCTGCATGGGGAGCTCAAGGTCTTAGCCCCTGGACCACTAGGGAATTCCCTGAAGGGTATCTTGTATCAACAGGTAGAAACTTCCAAAAGCAGCTACCATGTTTGTGGGGGAGGGGAGGGTGGAAGATTGGAATTATTAAAATTTTAAATTATTACAATTATTAAAATTTTTAAGCTCAGACTTCTGAGGGGGGCACCTGCTCTCAGGACTGGCTTCTCAGGGCTCAGGGGAGACACCCTGTGTCAGGCACATCGCAGCATTTCCCACAAGGCATGCAGCTGACCCCATGCTCTTCATTGACAAGACCGTGTTTCCCAGGCTGCTTTGCAGCACCTTTGTTGTTCTACCACACTCTTGCTTTCTTTTATCTTTAGTATGAAAATAGTTATATTTTAACTTCATTCTTGAATAACATCTTTACTGGATACAATATTCTAGGTTGGGAGTTATTTTTTCTTTCTTAGCGCACTAAAGACATGATTCCCTTGCCCTTGGCTTTCATTATTTTTAAAATCAATTCATTTTTATTTCTGACTGTGCTGCGTCTTCATTGCTCTGCATGGGCTTCCGTAGTTCCAGGGGTCAGGGACTAACCTTCCTTGTGGTAGGAGAGCTTCTCGTTGCGGTGGCTTCTCCTGGTGCAGAACACGGGCTCTAGTCTGCGGGCCTCAGGAGCCGTAGCGCGCAGGCTCTGTGGTTGCAGCTCACGGGCTCGGCTGCTCCATGGCGTGTGGAATCCTCCTGGGCCAGGGCTCACGCCTGTGTCCCCTGCGCTGGCTGGCAGGCTCTCACCCGCTGGGCCACCAGGGAGGCCCCTAGCTCTCGTCACTCCTGCCGAGAAGTTAGACAGCATGGGCTTCCGTAGTTCCAGGGGTCAGGGACTAACCTTCCTTGTGGTAGGAGAGCTTCTCGTTGCGGTGGCTTCTCCTGGTGCAGAACACGGGCTCTAGTCTGCGGGCCTCAGGAGCCGTAGCGCGCAGGCTCTGTGGTTGCAGCTCACGGGCTCGGCTGCTCCACGGCGTGTGGAATCCTCCTGGGCCAGGGCTCACGCCTGTGTCCCCTGCGCTGGCTGGCAGGCTCTCACCCGCTGGGCCACCAGGGAGGCCCCTAGCTCTCGTCACTCCTGCCGAGAAGTTAGACGTCGATCAAAGCGTCGCCCCTTTTCTTGGCCTGCACCTTTTAATCAATAGCTAACTGCTGCACTTGCTACTGGCTGCACTGGCCTTCATCGCTGCGCGTGGGCTTTCTCTGGCTGCAGGGGGTGGGGCTGCCCTCTCTTGCCGTACACAGGCGTGTCATTGCAGCGGCGTCTCTTGCTGCAGAGCACAGGCTCCAGAGCACGCGTGCTTCAGTAACTGAGGCTTGCAGGCACTGGAGAAGGTGCTCAGTACTTGCAGCTCACGGGCTTGGTTGCCCCGCAGCATGTGGGATCCTCCCGGACCAGGAATCTAACCCAGGTTCCCTGCATTGCTGGCGGATTCTTAACCACTGAACCACCAGGGAAGTGTTCCTCCTTTTAAAGTGAACTCACTTTGCCCTCCAGCTGCTTTTATGATTTTCCTTTTTATTTTCTGCAGTCTTATTATAACGTGCCTAAGCTGTGGCTTCTTAAAATATTTATAAAGTTTGGGGGGGAGCTGTGTTACGCGGCTTGCAAGGTCGTAGTGCCCTGACCAGGAATTGAACCCAGGATCCTGCTAGTGGGAGCACAGAGCCCTAACCACTGGGAACCACGAAGGCACTCCTGGATCCACTTCTAATTCGTTTTGTTTGGAGTGCTTTGGGATTTCTGAACATGGAGATTGGTGTCTTTGCCCACTTTTGGAAACATCTCAAATGCCATCTCCTTCCATGTGGATTCTCCCTCTTTTCTCGAGCAGCTCTCACCACGCACAGGTCAGATACCGCACTGTGACGGGCCCCCTCCTCTTTGCCCTCCTCTCTTTTCCTGACTTCACTCTGGATCATTTCTTCTGAACTGTCTTCCAAGTTACTGAATTGCTCTTTCATTCTTGCTAATCTTCTGTTAAACTTATTTTCTGTGGGTTCTTAATTTTTGGTTATTGTAGTAAAGTTCTAGAATTTCTATTTGGCTCTTGTTCAAATCTGCTGTGTCATCTTTTGATAGTTTCCAATCTTCTGTTGACATTTCATTCTTATATCTGTCTTCTTGAGTACAGTGAGTGCCTCTATCTAAAGACTATTGGCTCCAAAATCACTGAGGATGCTGACTGCAGCCATGAGATTAAAAGACACTTGCTCCTTGGAAGAAAACTATGACAAACCCAGACTAAAAAGCAGAGACATCACTTTGCTGACAAAGGCCCGTCTAGTCAAGGCTATGGTTTTTGCAGTGGTCATGTATGGATGTGAGAGTTGGGCCATAGAGAAGGCTGAGTGCTGAAGAGATGATGCTTTTGAACTGTGGTGCTGGAGAAGATTCTTGAGAGTCCCTTGGGCTGCAAGGAGATCCAACCAGTCCATCCTAAAGGAAATCAGTCCTGAATATTCATTGGAAGGACTGATGCTGAAGCTGAAACTCCAATACATGGGCCACATGATGCGAGGAGAACAGGGAATTGGTGCCATTATCTTGTAATCACATTTAAATAAACTGTAAAAATATTGAACCACTATGCTGTACACCTGAGACTAATATAATATTGGCAATCAACTATACTTCGATAAAACATTACAAAATAAAGGGGGAAGAAGGAAAACAAACTTACGATTACCAAAGAGGAAAAGGAGGAAGGGATAAATTAGGAGTATGGGATTAATGTATTCACACTCGGTTCAGTTCAGTTCGGTTCAGTTGCGTCTAACTCTTTGAGACCCCATGGACTGCAGCACACCAGCTTTCCTTGTCCTTTACCATCTCCTGGAACTTGCTCAAACTCATGTCCATTGAGTTGGTGACGCCATCCACCCATCTCGTCCTCTGTCGTCCGCTTCTCCTCCTGCTTTCAATCTTTCCCAGGGTCTGGTCTTTCCCAGTGAACTGGCTCTTCTCTTCAGGCGGCTGACGCTGTAAAGAACAACACTGTATAGGAACCTGGAAGGTTAGGTCCATGAATCAAAATAAATTGGAAGTGGTCAAACAAGAGATGGCAATTGCTCAAACTCATGTCCATTGAGTTGGTGACGCCATCCACCCATCTCGTCCTCTGTCGTCCGCTTCTCCTCCTGCTTTCAATCTTTCCCAGGGTCTGGTCTTTCCCAGTGAACTGGCTCTTCTCTTCAGGCGGCTGACGCTGTAAAGAACAACACTGTATAGGAACCTGGAAGGTTAGGTCCATGAATCAAAATAAATTTGAAGTGGTCAAACAAGAGATGGCAAGAGTGAACATTTTAGGAAAGAGTGAACTAAAATGGGTGGAAATGGGAGAGTTTGACTCAGATGACCATTGTGTCTGCTTCTGTGGGCAGGAATCCCTTTGAAGAAATGGAGTAGCCCTCACAGTCAACAAAAGAGTCCACAATTCAGTAGTTGGGTGCAATCTCACCAATGGCAGAAGGATCTCAGTTCGTTTCCTAGACAAAACTGTTCAGTATTACAGTAATCCAAGTCTATGCCCCAACCGCTAATGCCAAAGAAGCTGAAGTTGAATGGTTCTATGAAGACTACAAGACCTTCTAGAACTAACACCAAAAAAGATGTCCTTTTCATCACAGGGGACTGGAATGCAAAAGCAGGAAGTCAAGAGATTTGCACACTACTGTATATAAAATAGATGAACAGCAGGTCCTACTGTGTAGCACAGTACACTACACTCAGTATTGTGCAATAACCTAGGTGGGAAAGCGTCTGAAAGAGAATATAGACGTGTCTGTACAGAAAACTAAGTCACTGGGCCGTACACCTGAAACCACCACCACATTGTAAATCAATTCTACTTAAAAAAAAAAAACTAAGGCAAACACAAAGGGCCATCTAGTCAGAGTTGTGTGTTCATCATCAAAATGAACGTGACAAGCACAGCACACAGGATAAGGGAGGGACGGATGAGCTTCTTGCGTCCCGCTTGAAATGGTGAGACTCCACTTCTGCTAGACTGATGAGTCGAGGGAGAAGTGTGCGTGTATATAGTAACCCCCGTGCAAATGGGTTTAGTTAAAAAACCAACAGGCAGATCGAAATGAAATGCTGAGAAATATTCCAATAACCCAAGAGAAGGCAGGACCTGGGGAGACGCGGCGGCGAGTTGCTCTAAGCTCAGTTCCTCAACCATTAGAGTGAGGGCGAAGGGCCTGAGCATCCAGGGGAGACAGAGCCGGCCAGCCTGGAGCTCGCCACAGCCGTCCACAGAACCGCTGTGATATGGAGACACGGGCACTGCAAATAAAGAGACAGAAGAGACACTGAGCAAACACCAGCTTAAATAACTGAGGCCACACAGTAAACTTCAGAGTGAAGACGATTACTACTGACAAAATACCCGTCACCAGGGCGCAGCAGCCCTGAGCGCGGGCCTCTGCCGGGAGCGCTTCAGGTCGCAGGAGCCCCGCGGTGGACTCGAGAGGGCGGACGGCCCGCGGCGCGCCCCCCGCCCGTCGCAGCAGCCCGCGCCCCGCACCGCCCGTGGGGCACCGCCCGTGGGGCCCCGCCCGTGGGGCCTGAGCGGCCGGGCCGCGCCACCTGCCCGCGTCCTGGAGCTGCGGGCCCAAGGCCCCAGAGTCCTCTCCAAGGCGGATGGACCGTCGCCCTCCTGCGGCCCCACTGACCTTCCTCTGCGCTTGTGGGGGGGAGAGGCAGAGAGAGACAGAGAGTGAGACAGAGACACAGAGATCAGGGACAGAAAGAGAGACAGAGACACAGAGAGACAGAGACACGGGGAGACAGAGACACGGAGAGACAGAGACACGGGGAGACAGAGACACGGAGAGAGACAGAGACACGGAGAGAGACAGAGACACGGAGAGAGACAGAGACAGGGGGAGAG
>SJXO01003130.1:341700-353530 GCA_006408615.1 Connochaetes taurinus
GAGAGACAGAGACACGGGGAGACAGAGACACGGGGAGACAGAGACACGGGGAGACAGAGACAGAGAGTGAGACAGAGAAAGAGGGAGACAAAGAGAGAGACAGAGAGACAGAGAGAGATCTGACATCTCCCCCTCTGGTTCTGTGGCTTACAGACCTATCTTCATGACCTCATGGAATCTTAATTACCACCTAGCAATCCCCTCTCCAAATACAGAAACACTGGAGGTTAGGGCTTCAAAGTATGTTTGGGGGAAGCACAGTTCTGTCCATAACAACTCCTCTCTCAGTAATTGACAAAACAGTTGGCAGAAAATTAGCAAGGTTATGTAAGAACCCACCAGGGCCATGAGCCAGCTGGACGTAATCGACACTTACTGAGCACACCAAACAAGGCCAAGACACGCGCTCTCTTTAAGCGCCAGTGGGACGCTCACCACCACAGACATTTCTTCGGTCATAAAACACACTTTGCTGCTGTCGTGTCCAACGCTTTGGGACCCCATGGACTGCAGCACACCAGGCCTCTCTGTCCCTCACCGTCTCCTAAAGTTTGCCCAAGTCCGTGTCCTTTGCGTCAGTGATGCCATCCAGCCAGCTCATCCTCTGATGCCCTCTTCTCCTTCTGCCTTCAGAACACACTTAATAAGCTTAAAAACAAAATCCTCAAAGGAATTAATGAAGACATCAATAACAGACAAACATCTGGAAAATTCCCCGAGTATGTGGAAATTAAACAACATGCCTCTGGATAAGCTACATGTCAGGGAAGATATTTCAGCAAAACTGGAAATTATTTGAACCGAGTGAAAATAAAGATGCAATATATCAAAACTAAAGAGTGTTTAGAGGGAAATTTATAGAAATAACTGCTTTATTAGAAGCATTTAACCAGAAGGAATAAAGAAGTATTAAAGACAGAAGAAAATTAGAAATTAACAATGTAAGCTTCCACCAAGAAATTAGAAAATGAAGACCAAGTTAAACTGAAAGCGAGCAGAAGGAAAGACATCAAGATAAGAGGGACCAATGAAATGGAAAGCAGAAAGGTAGTTCAGGAAAAATCGATGAAGCTAAAAGCTAGTTCTCTGAAAATATCAATAAGACTGACAAACCTTTAACCAAATGGATGAGAGAGGGAGACAGGGGACATAAAGTAAGTGGAGAGCAGGGGCCTGGCGACCCCACAGATGTTAAGGCATTGTATGGACCATTGAGAGCTGCTCCAGTGCGTATGCTTGGCAAATCAGAGGCAACAGACCAATTACTTGAAACAGATTACCAAAACTCATCCAAGAAGAAATAAACAGCTCAAATAATCCTTCTTGTAGTAAAATAATTGATTCGTAGTGAAAAACCTAAAAATGAAAATTCCAGATACAGATGGTTCCATTAGTGAATTTTACAAACATTTAAAGAAGAAACAACCAACTCTACACAATCCCCCCCAGAAGACAGAAGACCAGTTCTTCCTGTCTGACGTTCCGAGGCCAACATCGCCCTGACAGCTAAAACTAGGCAAGTGACAGCTGAAAAAGGAAACTGCATGGAATACACTTCGTAAACTGAGATGCCAAGCTGCCCGACAGACTATCAGAAGGTCAGAGCAAACGAGATGGAAGAATGACGGTGCACTGCGACTAAGGGGGTGTGTTAAGGCTGGATAAACACTCGAAATTCAACCAGTATAATCTACCATATTTAACAGATAAAGAAGGAAAACTATGTGATCATTTCAGATGATGCCAAAAAAAAAAAGATAAAATGTAAGATCCATCCATGACAAAAAGTCTCAGCAAACTAGGAATAGAAGGGAGTACCCTGAACCTGATGGACGACATCTATTTAAAAACGCACAGCCAACACCACACTCAGTGCCTGAACACTGAATGCTTTCCTCCCGAAATCTGGGTTAAGGGAAGTGCGTCTGCTCTCACCACCCTGTCCAACGTCATGCCGGAAGCACCAGTGCAAAGACGGTGAAGGCACAAGGACTGTCAGACTGGAAAAGAAGGAAAAAAGCCATATCTGTTGGTTCAGCTCAGTTCAGTTCAGTCGCTCAGCTGCGTCCGACTCTTTGTGACCCCATGAATCGCAGCACGCCAGGCCTCCCTGTCCATCACCAACTCCCGGAGTTCACTCAGACTCACGTCCATCGAGTCCATGATGCCATCCAGCCATCTCATCCTTGGTCGTCCCCTTCTCCTCCTGCCCCCAATCCCTCCCAGCATCAGAGTCTTTTCCAGTGAGTCAACTCTTCACATGAGGTGGCCAGAGTACTGGAGTTTCAGCTTCAGCATCAGTCATTCCAGTGAACACCCAGGGCTGATCTCCTTCAGAATGGACTGGTTGGATCTCCTTGCAGTCCAAGGGACTCTCAAGAGTCTTCTCCAACACCACAGTTCAAAAGCATCAATTCATCAGTGCTCAGAAATGGCAACCCACTCCAGTGTTCTTGCCTGGAGAATCCCAGGGATGGGGTCGCACAGAGTCGGACACGACTGAAGCGAAATGGCAGCGTTCTTCACAGTCCAACTCTCACATCCATACATGACCATAGGAAAAACCATAGCCTTCACTAGACGGACCTTAGTCGGCAAAGTAGTGTCTCTGCTTTTGAATATGCTATCTACTGGTAGGTGTTGCAGTTGTTTATGTAAAAAATTAAGGAATTTACAAAAAAGAACAACTAGGGCTAACAGACAAATTAGGCAATGTCACAGAATATAAGCTCAATACACAAGAATCAATCACATTTTTATATCCTAACAACAGACACACGGAGATCAAAATTTACAGCTCTGAGCCATTCATGATTGCTCCAAAATAAAATATGTACAGATTTAATGGGTATATATGTATACATAACATATACATTCCCTAGTGGTTCAGCGGTAAAGAATCTGCCAGCAACACAAGGCGGGCAGGAGACGCAGGGTTGATCCCTGGGTCAGGAAGATCCCCTGGAGAAGGGAACGGCTCCCCACTCCAGTGTTCTTGCCTGAAGAACTTCATGGACAGAGGAATCTGGCGGGCCGCAGTCCAGGGGGTTGCAAAGAGTCGGACCCAACTGGGTGACCTAGCAGCCAGCACACACATTTAACGAAGCGCGACAGGGCTTGCAGGCTGAAATAGACAATATGCTGAGGAAAGAAATCAAAGAAGGCACAAAGTGTGTGTGGACTGGAAGACTCAATAAGGTGAAGGGGCAGTTCTCCCCAAACTGATGTATGTATTTCATGCAATCCCAATAAAAATCTCAGCAAATGTTTCTAGATAAAGTGTTAGTCATTCAGTCATGTCCAGCTCTTCACGCCCCCACGGACTGTAGAACACCAGGCTCCTCTGTCCATGAAATTTTTCAGGCAAGGATACTGGAGTGGGTTGCCAGTATCCTCCTCCAGAGGAGTTTCCTAACCCAGCGAGGGAAACGGCGTCTCTTGCATCTCCTGCTTTGGTAGGCAGATTATTTACCACTGTGCCGCCTGGGAAGCAGGTATCAAACAGACAACCCAACAACCCTGTTGATAAAGGTAAGAGATTTTATCAGACGCTTCACTAAAGAGCTTTAGACGGCACGCTGCTGCTGCTGAGGCGCTTCAGCCGTGTCCGACTCTGTGCGACCCCATAGACGGCCTCCCACCAGGCTCCCCCGTCGCTGGGATTCTCCAGGCAAGAACACTGGAGTGGGTTGCCATTTCCTTCTCCAATGCATGAAAATGAAAAGTGAGAGTGAAGTCAGTCATGTCCGACTCTGCGACCCCATGGACTGCAGCCCACCAGGCTCCTCCCTCCATGGGATTCTCCAGGCAAGAGTGCTGGAGTGGGTTGCCATTTCCTTCTCCAGGGGACCTTCCCGACCCAGGGATCGAACCCGGGTCTCCGGCATTCCAGGCAGACGCTCTAACCTCTGAGCCACAGGGAAGCTCTGTGAGTTGTGAGGGAAGTGTGAGTGAAAAGCACAGTGTTTGTCCGTGCGCTTGCGTGTGCAGTACAAAAACAGAAAGAAAACCGCAATGTGACGCTGCTCTGCATTTATCAGAGCAGCACAAGAGGAAACGGGAAAGAAAGGGCCACTGCAGCACCCCACAGGATGCACTGCCGACGAGGACGCAGACGGCCGGGGCGAACCGCGCTGCTGGCGCAGGAGCGCAGGGCACAGCCGCCCTGGCCTGGCAGAGGGTGTTGGCAATGCTGTCTTTTAAAGTTCAACATTCTTTTACCATATGATGCGGCCATGTCATCCCTAGACATTCACCCTGGAGAAGCGAAAAGCTGATTCAGTGGACTCTACACGTGACTCTTTTTAGTAATTTTATCCACAATCAAAATCTGGAAACAGCTTCATGTCTCTCAACAGGTGAGTGGAGGTCTGTGGATGGAGTACCAGGGAGCAGTTAAAAGGAACACACTACCGAATCCCTTGGACCGAATCCCACGGCAACGCCGGCGACTCCAAACACACGCTGCTGAGTGAAGACAGTGGCCTCAGGAGGTCAGTTCACACGGCCTTCCGGGAGAGGCAGAACCTCGGAGGTGGGCAAACAGACGACTGCTTTCCAGGGGTTTGGGCTGGAGGAAGGGTTTGACTACAAAAGGGAAGCTCAAGTGAAGTTTTCGGGTGATGGAACTGTCTCGTTTCCACATCAAGGCGACCGCCACTGGCTTTTCTCTGCCCTGTGCCCCCGCGCAGGGACTCACAGCTGACCTCGCCATCGGCTCAGACACCCGCATGGAAAGCTGGACCTGGCCCAGCGCCACGTCTCTGTCCTGCCCCTTCGAGGCCCTTTGAGTCCTCTTGGCATTTTCCCTGCAGAGAGATGTCAGCAAATCAAAGCCTACTTTTTCACTTCCGTGAAGCTGGTGAGAATTCAGGTGTGTGTCTGTGGGACGTGACCGGGCCCCACCCTGTGAGGAGCAGGTGCCTCCCGGGACTTCAAAGGTCCCAGAGGAAAGGGGCTGCAAACAGGTGAGTCAGCCCATTGTTCACTATCTCAAAAATCAATGGAGTCCAAAGGAAAACTCTTTATTTAATGAGCCAAAATGTGGAGCTAATTGGTTTTTGAAAGGATATTGCTTCCTGCTCCCTGAGACTGAAAAGAGCCCTTTGAACGAACCCATTAACAGAGACTGCGTTCTGAAAACGGTTACTTGAGGTTAAGTAAGTACAGAAAGGGGCTTCCCAGGTAGAAGATTCCCCGGAGGAGGAAATGGCAACCCACTCCAGTGTCCTTGCCTGGGAAATCCCGGGGACGCCTGGCTGGCTGCGGTCCACAGGGTCACAGAGAGTCCGACATGACTGGGCGCGCACACAAGCGCAGAGGACAGGCGACACCTCAGCCTTTCCCTTGGGGTCCCGAGGAAGGGGCACATCTCAGGCGATGCAGTTCCAGGGGGCCGGACCCCAGGAAGCCTGTGCCTGGGCCCCCTGCGCAGGCTGGCCGTGTGGCCGCCCCGCCCTTCTGGTGCCCGAGGCCTCGTGGGGGGTGGTCTCTGTCGCTGCTGGAGAGCGGAGCGCAAGTGAGTGCCGAGCCATGCCCCTCACCTCGGGGGTCCCGCGGCTGTCGGTTGAGATTCCGTGGCTGGCAGAGCCCCTCTCGGGACAGCTGCCTGGGCTTCCGGGTCCCTCCAGGTGCCCTGAGACGTGAGAGGGTGCAGAACCCCAGGGAGCCTCTTCGCAGAGGCTCACGTGTAGGGTCATGATGACCACGTGGACAGGGACCCGTGTCACAGGGCCGTGCCCGCCTGCACAGGGCCTCGGGGCAGGGCCTCCCTGCCTCCCCAGTTCCTGGAGGCTCCAGACACCCCTGGGGCTGGGGCTGCGCTGCGCACACTCTGCCTCCATCAGCATGTGGTCCTCAGAGTGTGTGTCTGCGTTTGCTCTCCTCTTACCAGGACACCTGTGACGGTGCCTGGGCCCACCCGGAAAACCCAGGAGAAAATCTCCCCAAGACCCTGAAGTTACTCTCATCTTCTGACACACAGGCAACACTCAGGAGCGCCAGAGGTTTCACGTGGATTCTTTGCAGGGAAAGGGGCATTTTTCAGTTTCACAAAACACACTATCTAGGAAACTGTAAGCTTCCCGGAGCAAAGATTTCCCTCTACGTTTGTTTGCTTCTCTGGAAGCCTCATCATGGACTATTCATTTTAACTGCTGATCATTATAAGTGACAAAGGGCAGAAGGCATGGCTTCAGAATTCACACTCACTCTGTAGCTGGGAAACCAGTCAGCTAAGTTTCAGGTTCTGTTTGTACTTCGCCCTGATCTGCTCCATCATCATCAAGAAGCTCGGACTGGGCCAGGCTGGACCCACACTCAGAGCCACACTGGGCCCCCGGGAAGAGGGAGTGACCGGTCCACCGGGCCGCCTCCTCTCCCCGGACCGAGCCTGGGGGCCTCCACTCCCCGCTCCTGGGCTAGGAGCGCCCACCCCCACAGCCCCTCCCCTTCCTCCTCGGGGACCACGTCTTGCCTCCCCCAGGTGGAAAGGGAGCCCTCCTTTGGCACAGTCGCCTCTACACGCCTGCCTTGCAGCTGCGCATGCTCCGAACATGCTTGCCTGCGTGGGCTAGTCTGTACACTCATGTTTCATCTCCCACCTCAACAGACCCCGGGATCAGGTGGGAAAGCCTTCAGCTGCAGCACCGGTCACTCCGCATTAGTCTCTTCTCACTGAGCCAGGAGGCTGGAGGGCAGCGACTGGCGTTGGTCTGGAGCACAGGCTGGGCTCCTCTGTGATATCAATCTCTTTCCTCCGTCATTGCACCAAGGTGGCTGCCGCAGCTCCAGGCACCGCAACTGTGTCAAGGCGGAAAGAGAAGGTCCTGGCATGTGTCCCCATACGATTCCTTTTTCCAAGAAAGCAAAACTTTACCCCCAAGAGCCACTGCAGCCTCCTGCTTAGTTCTGATCAGTCAGAAGTGGCCAACCACAGCTGTAAGAGACGTAGAGAGGGTCTCCACCCCCTACGTTGTAAATAGACAAGGCTGAAGAGGCTAGGAGACACCGCTCCCCTGGAGAACCTCGTTAATTTTTTTCTGGAGATGACGAGACTGTGTTTGGAGAGCAGCGTGCCCAAGCTACCTAGGCCAGAAAGCCAGCCAGGGCAGCCCTGCCTGGCCATAGGCTGGCTCCCCCAGGCCCCACAACAGGCCCCTCCTCCAGCTGTACTGTTAAGCCTGAGTGCCTGGCTCTCAGCCCTGCAGCCCTCCCCACTGCCCACTGTGAAGGAGACGTAACCAATGGCCCTCAAAAGCATGGCAGCGCCTGGCCCCCTGCTGGGCGCTCACCAAGCTCTGCCACCCGAGGGCTCCACACCCAGTGGGAACCAGCGCTTTCCAGGGCAGGCAGGGCGATGCTGGAATCTCCAGGGTCCGCACAGGCAGGTTCTCGGGGAGGAGCGAAGGCGGCTGACCAAGGCTGGTGGTGAGGGAGCAGGCCTGTGAGGCTTGCCGACCCCAGGTCATACTCTGCCTGGTCCAGAGGGCCCTTCACTGGAGCCTTAGAGGTGGGGAGAAGGCTGCAGGGCTCCAGAGAGGACAGAGGGGCCCTGGTCCTCGGGAGGGCCAGGGCCCCTCGTGTCTCGGCTGAGGTCTGCCCTCATCCCTGTGTCTCCCCCGGTGGGATGAGCAGGAGTGTGAGGCGGGGAGGGGTGGGCAGGGCAGCTCCCACCTGGAAGAGGCTAGATACACCCAGTCCCGCTTCTCTTGGTGAGAGGCCTGAGGGGCTGTCCAGATGGAGCCATGGTCTGCCTGTGGGGCGGCCGCTGCTCACGCCTATGTGCCCATGCAGAAATTCATGCCCAGTTGTCCTGTCTCCATGCTTTCAGAAAGAGCTGGAAGTTTTTATTTTCCTGAGAAGTCTCAGGCTTTTGTAAGGCCTTACAAATAGCTGAGAAAAGAAGAGAAGCAAAAGGCAAAAAAGAAAAGGAAAGATATACCTATTTGAATGCAGAGTTCCAAAGAATAGCAAGGAGAGATAAGAAAGCCTTTCTCAGTGATCAAAGTGAAGAAATAGGAAAACAGCAGAATGGGAAAGACTAGAGATCTCTTCAAGAAAATTATAGATACCAACTGAACATTTCATGCAAAGATGGGCACAATAAAAGACAGAAATGGTATGGACCTAAAGCAGAAGATATTAAGCAGAGATGGCAAGAATACACAGGAGAATTGTACAAAAAAGGTCTTCACGACCCAGATAATCATGATGGTGTGATCACTCACTTAGAGCCAGACATCCTGGAATGTGAAGTCAAGTGGGCCTTAGGAACCATTACTTACAAACAAAACTAGTGGAGGCGATGGAATTCCAGCTGAGCTATTTCAAATCCTAAAAGATGATGCTGTGAAAGTGCTGCACTCAATATGCCAGCAAATTTGGAAAACTCAACAGTGACCACAGGACTGGAAAAGGTCAGTTTTCATTCCAATCCCAAAGAAAGGCAATGCCAAAGAATGCTCAAACTACCGCACAATTGCACTCATTTCACATGCTAGCAAAGTAATGCTCAAAATTCTCCAAGCTAGCCTTTAGCAGTATATGAACAGAAAACTTCCAGGTGTACAAGCTGGATTTAGAAAAGGGAGAAGAACCAGAGATCAAATTGTCAACATCTGGTCATAGAAAAAGCAAGAGAATTCCAGAAAACCATCTACTTCTGCTTTATTGATTACGCCAAAGCCTTTGACTGTGTGCATCACAACCAACTGTGGACAATTCTTCAAGAGATGGGAATACCAGACCACTTTACCTGCCTCCAGAGATATCTGCATGCGGGTCAAGAAGCAACAGTTAGAACCAGATATGAAACAACAGCCTGGTTACAAATTGGGAAAGGAATATGTCAAGGCTGTATATTGTCACTCTGCTTATTTAACTTATATGCAGAGTACATCATGAGAAATGCTGGACTGGATGAAGCACAAGCTGGAATCAAGATTGCCGGGAGAAATATCAATAACTTCAGATATGCAGATGACACCACCCTTATGGCAGAAAGTGAAGAGGAACTGAAGAGAAGAGTTTTTTCATGAAAGAGAGAGGAGAGTGGAAAAGTTGGCTTAAAGCTCAACATTCAGAAAACTAAGATCATGGCATCCGGTCCCATCACTTTATGGTAAATAGATGGGGAAACAATGGAAACAGTGACAGACTTTATTTTCTTGGGCTCCAAAATCACTGCAGATGGTGACTGCAGCCATGAAACTAAAAGACACTTGCTCCTTGAAAGAAAAACTATGACCAACCTAGACAGCATATTCAAAAGCAGAGACATTACTTTGCCGACAAAGGTCTGTATAGTCAAGGCTACGGTTTTTCCAGTGGTCATACATGGCCATAGTTCTTTGAACCACAAACAAAGTTGAGCACTGACGAACCGATGCTTTTGAACTGAAGTGTTGGCGAAGACTCTTGAGAGTCCCTTGGGCTGCAAGGAGATCCAACCAGTCAATCCTAAAGGAAAACAGTCCTGAATATTCATTGGAAGGACTGATGCTAAAGCTGAAACTCCAATACTTTGGCCACCTGATGACTCATTGGATAAGACCCTGATTCTGGGAAAGATTGAAGGCAGGAGGAGAAGGGGATGACAGAGGATGAGATGGTTGGATGGCATCACCGACTCAGTGGACATGAGTTTGAGTAAACTCCGGGAGCTGATGATGGACAGGGAGGCCTGGCGTGCTGCAGTCTGTGGGGTCCAGAGTCGGACACGACTGAGGGGCTGAACGGAACTCAGGCTTTTAGGTGTCAGGAACTGTAGGGAGAAGCTGGCTTCAGCTACCTCCTCACCTAGCGTAGGTGGGCACAGAGGTGGCTCAGGAGCTCTGGGGACGGTCCACCCAGGTCAGCAGAACAGGGGGTTCTTGGGGCTGTGGGCTCTGTGGGCAGGGCAGGGTGTCTAGCTGGACAAAGCCAGGAAGGAGCCCTGCCCTGTGAGCCGAGCTGCGTGGCCAAGTGTCCAGGAGAGAGGTCTGGCTGCCAGCCAGCCAAGCGGAGCCCAGCCCACTTTAGGGATTCTAGCCGGCTGTCCTTAGGTCAGGTCCCCCGGTAGCTCCTGGGGCCAGCGGGCTACTTGCATCTTCACTGAAGGCTCAGTTGGATATAAGCATTTACACGCATGTGTGAACACAGACTCCGTTCTGTGTTCAGTTGAGGTAGTCACGATAGTAAGATGTTTACATGAGCCCCTGCCCACTCTCAATCCTGTTCACCTTCCAAACAGCTGCAGGCATCATCACACCCCATCATATGCCACACTTTGGATACAGGCCAGTTGGCAAAATGATGCATTCACACAGATTGGTGTTGATGCTGTGTATAAAAACTGCTGGGAAAGGGCTCTTTCTTTCAACATTTATGAACGAATGAGCACAAGAACCAGTGGGCAGCTGTCTTTGACAAGATGCCTGTCGCTTGATGGGTGAGGCCCCAGAGCCCCGGCTGCCGGGCAGTGCCTCGCATCTGACCGGGGGTTCCCTGCCATCTGGCAGGGGAATGGCTGCCTGAGTTGGAGCTCGGGCTGCCTGAGGCGTTCAGTGGAGTGGAGGTGGGGTTGTGTGGCTCCGTGCCTCCCGTGTGGAGGGTCTGGTGCAGAAGCACCCCTGGGCTGAGCTCAAGTCTGATTCTTGGTCCAGGTGCCCCCCAGCCGGCTGGTGTTTCCTCAGGGGGCGGGGGGGGGGAGTGACCGTGCTGGCGTCCACCCCAGGGTGGAGAGACACTGATACAACAGGTCATAGTTCCCAGGGCCCACGGCCAGGCCACAGGTGCTCGCCCTGCCTCCTCCCGCCTCCCACCGCCCAGCCAAGGCCAGATAAAGGGCAGGAAAAGTCCAAGGCGTCTCAGGCCACCAACACCCTGGAGGACCCCTCTGACTGCCCAGTGCATGACTGCCCAGGTCCCCATCTCTGTGGCCAGCTTCTCCCTGGGATGGACTGACCCTGCGGTCTGGGGCTCAAGGCTGAGGGCCCTGGAAGCCTCTCTGGAATGTTCTAGAAAGCTGTAGAGGACTCAGGATTGGGCTGCCCGACCTGAAGTGACTGGCATCAGGAGGAAGCAGTGGTGTTTGGAGTGTGGGCCGTGCCCTGACTGACAAGCTGCTTTTGGGGGGAGGCAGGCAGTGGCAGAAGCCTTTTGTTTGCCCATGTTTACTTCTGAAAGCCAGGATATTTGCTGTTTCTAGCGTGCTTGCTGCACCAGCTCCACTCAGGTAGCCCCGGCTGGTGACCACACGCCCTTGGCTGTGCCAGTCTCTCCATGGTCTTGTGGGAAGCGGGACACTGGGCAGTTACAAAGTGTCACTGAGTGTTTGCTGGTCTCCATAAATGACACACAGGGTGCCCAGCAGGTGTGAAGCCCCGCCCTGCTCAGGAGAGATTCTGGTACCCTGCAGGGGACCCACACCCCAGCCTCCTGAGCACAGCCCCTGTCTACACCCTGCCCTACACTGTCTACAGCTCTCCTACACTCTGCCATACCGCCCCACACCAGTGACTATACCTGCCCGTACAATCTTATCTACACCCCCGGTGCCACCACCCAGGCTGTGACAGGCCAGGAAAGGCTACCAACAAGCAAATCTGGGCTGAGTGGCTGCAGGGGCGCCCAGGCACCAGGAGACCCGGGCAAGGGAAGCCCCAGGACGCAGGCTGCCTGGCGCAGAGTCAGACAGACGGGAATGCAGGTCTTCCCTGGAGGCGCTCCACAAAAGGCCCAGGGAGCCCGACACACCGTGAACCCCGCGGTTCAGACTCCAGGCTCGTCACCTAGAAACTGCGGACGGGGGCAGAGCCGGACCCGCCGTGGCGGGCGGGAGAGCCCCGAG